>JAUIRJ010000044.1:0-113024 GCA_030555515.1 Acutogordius australiensis | reverse complement strand
TTAAATTTAATTGTGATTTTGGCTACTTAGTGTAAAACTTTTATTCAATTTTTTTAAATAAATTTACTTTTAGCTATAAATTGCCAATACATCCATATGGATAAAATTCAAGTCCGAGTGCTGGAATGCAAAGAGGTCTATGACCAGCATAATGCAGTTAATATTTCCAAATGGCTTAAAGAAACTGTTTTAAATTACAATATAATGAAAACCCAAATATTATCGATAACTTCAGACACAGCCCGTAATATGAAAGCTGGAAAAAAAAAATTTTATGGAGCTTGAAACAAGTGAAGATGACATCTTTGACCCATTAGAAGGAATGTTACAAGATGAAGATGATTTAAATTTTATAGAGGATTCTTACGAGGTTCGTAAAATATATGATTTCAACTCATCAATCATCATTGATCTCAACTGTGCTGCACACGTGGTTCAATTAGCAGTTAATTCATTTCTAGTCAGCACACCTGAAATAATTTTGGCAATTAAGGTAGCAAGACAATTAGCTACTAAGCTTAAAAGGCCTATTTTATCAGCAATGTTAAAATCTCAAAATCTTCCTCAATCAATACTTATGCATCAGGTGAGATGGAATTGGACTTACACCTGCATTGAAAGATTGCTCAAACTACGACCGTTTTTGATAATCACAAAAATATTTTAAATGAGTTGGAAGTTTCCAATGATATTTGGCATATGTTTCAAAGATTAGTCGAAACACTAGGCCCAGCCGCAATTTTAACGAAACACCTTCAGGCACAAACTTTAGATATCTGCAATTTTTTTACAAAATACTATTTCTTCAAAGCCGTGTTAAAGACCCATTCAACCGACTTTTCTTTATCCCTTTTGCTTTTTATTAAACAAAGAGAATCCCAGCTTTTAGATAATGACATAGTCAATTGTGGGCTGTTTTTAGATAAAAGATTCTACTTTAAATTAAATAATAATAAATGCGAAAAAGCCAAAAATTTTCTGAAAATAGTTCAATCAAAAGCATTATCTCTTCAAAGAAATGATTCAGTAAATCACGAGGAAGAAATTATTTTAGAATCATCTGGAAATATGTCAGATCAATTTTCATTATTAGAGGAGGTCTTAAGAGACGAAGAAACATTTTATAAACACGATGACTCAACTGCCCTTCTAATATATGAGCAATTAGATATAGAAATTTTAAAATAAGAAAATTTACCGAGGTTTAAGGCGGATGAAAATATTAGAAGCTTGTGGGTAGCTAACAAGGCTGAGTTTCCGCTACTAGGAAACTTAGCTTTAATTGTTGTATCGGTCCCCTTGACCGAGGTGAGTGTTGAAAGATTATTTTCCTATTTAAGCTTTATTTTAGATTCCAGGAATCGACTTAAGGATGATATTTTGAATGATATTCCTTTTGTTGGAATGAATTTTAAGCTTGATAAATAAATGTTTCCATTTTATATAGTTTAATAAATTATATGTGCAATGTCAATAAATTATATGTGCAATGTGTAATATATCTTTTTTATCTGTCTAGTAATTGTTTAATTATAAAAATAAAAAAATGGAACTCGAATTCCGATATTTGGGAACTCGTCGGTACTTCCAAGAACTTAGTTCCAGCTCTTTCAAAAATTATCCTAAGAACTCGGAACTTAGTACCAGCTTTTTTCAATAAGTTCCAATCCTTGCTCATATATCTTCTTAGTTTCTTCCAGCTTGGGCTCCTTACATCCGTCCATATCAAAAAATGGCCTTTTTTAACCAAATTGATAAATAACCCTAAAAAAAAATTAAGAGTTTTATTTTCATATAAATATCCCTATTAACTTAAATTTATCATCAAAAATAAAGAGAAAAAATTTTATAGTAAATCAAGCTCTTACATCTTAGATAATACGAAATATTTCGCATTCAATCATACGACAAAATTAATTATAGATTTTTAAATTTTTGTTTGAAGTTTAAATTTAACAGTTTAGCTGTTGTAAATATGCAAAAAAAAATTTCAATTTATTTTTTTTTTAAATCTTTTTTGTTTTTTTGGCATTTTTTAAAAATTTTCAATGTTAACTATTAATTAGAAAAACGGTAACCGAATTTGAAAATACCTAAGATAGCGGGTTTGATCTCCTAAGTTATCATAATTCTCAAAAATTTTATTTGTTGACCTGTGTTATAGGCCCAAAATAGTTGGGGTTTACAAACTAAAACATTTGTTTTTCGTTTTTTCATTTTTTAAAAAATTTGGACCAACTATTGTAAGACACGACGCATCATAAAAATGATGTTCTTAAAATCTGGCGTTAAATTGTAAATAGCGTTTGGCTATCATTTCTCTCAGTTTCCTCAAAGAGCTTCTTGACCATTCCCCATTTTGATTTAAGGGCCTTTTCTGCCCCCAAAAACCCTTTCTCGCTGCAGAATGTACCTTCAAGTGAGCCCCCCTGAATTGGATTATTATGTTGGATCTAATAATATCTATAACATACCCTCTTTTTCATAATTGTGCAAAGGTCAGATTCAAAAGCAAAAATGCTTTTCTACGGTGTTTTAAATTAACATTAAGAATTAACATTGTTGAATATTATTTATAAAGAATATGATAAAAATAAATAATGTAAATTTGAGGCGTAACCCTATTTATTAAAAGAGGGGGGTGAGGGATAAATTACACCACAAGGTGTGAGGTAGTGTTCTCAACGGGCCGTATTTTTAAAGCACGGCCCGCCCAAAAATATTTTTACGTGTAGCCCGGCCCGGCCAGAAATAAATATTTTATTTTTAGCCTTGCCCGGCCCGATGTTTTTTTTATAAGAGGCCCGGCCTTAATCTATAAATATTTGCCCGTAATATTTCTGTGAATATTACTGACAATTATACATCATATATAGCATTTATCAAGATCATCATTTGATAATCATTCAAAATTATATAAGGTTTTCCTGGCCTAAACGGTTTCTTCTTTTGGTGAATATTTGACCGGCTGTCGAAAAGTACGTTCTGCAATGCAGGAGCTCGCAGGAGTGGCAAAGATTTTGGTTGCATAAATGTTAAATTTAAGTAGAAGTTTTTTCTTGTTTTACCACCACTGCAAAAGATTTTAATTTACGTCTTGTGGTGGGAAGTTTATAAAATTTTTAGTTTTGTCCTCGGTTTTAATATCGTCATCTTCCCACCTACCTGCTTGCAGTTAAAGAGTTTATATTTGTTAAATTAAGCTGAGACTAGATTTGGCGAATCACTCAGTCTCGTTCATACTCACTAATCAATTTTATTTATCTGTTTTAAAATCTACTTATTTAACTATTTTTAGCAATAATTATAAAAAAAAGTAGGCACTTAAACATCAAAAATTTTCGGCCCGCCCGGTTCGGCTCGAGTCCAAAATTAGATAAAACGGCCCGGGCCGCCCGACTAATATTATATATTTAGGCCTAGCCCGGCCTGGCCCGACATTTCGTGCCGAACCGGCTTTCGAATCCCGACTGCGAACACTAGTGTGGGGTATGTTGTCCGGCCCATTTTTGTTGCTTTTTTTAAAGATCCACAATAATAACCATTTAGCTATGGGCTACCCAGGACGCTAATAATTTTATTATATAAAATAGGTTTTATTTTAAGAATCTCTATCTACTTGAAAAAAAAAATTATTTATTTTTTTTTAAATATGACCTGAATTATTATTTTAACATGTTTAAAGAAGAATGCATTTTATAAATTTTTTATATTTAACTAAGTGCGAATAGTCAGAATAAGATTGTTGTCCTTGTATTGACAAAGTAATTTAATTCAAAACACTTGGCTAAATAAAAAACAGATACCAATATGTATTACGCATCATTTAAAAAAAAAATAGAAGCTGGAACAATAGAATCAGCAATCATGTGTAAAAGGGCTTAATAAATTTCGCCATATCGCTACTATGATGGAATTCCTAGTTCGAGATGGAAAAAGAAGCTTTCTGACAACAAAGCCCCCTTTAATACACTTCTTTCGAGGGGCAAGATTGCACAAATTGTATTTTTAATCATTATGAATACACCTAAAATCATCAAAAAGAGGTGAAGGCTATTTGCCCTTCACAAGGCATGTATGGGCTAAAACTACGATATTAATTTGATTAAGTTACTGTTAGAGTTAAATTTATTAATTATTTACTGTTACTAGGTTAATTTTTTAAGTCTTAATCATTATCCATGTGTTCGATAATAATTTATTGATTATTATTGAGTGAGTTAATTTTAATAAAAGTCATATATTTTAGCAATGGCCGGCTGCAAAACAACTTTTGAGTCTTGAGTTTGATTAGAAAAGGCTTTTAATTAATTAAGAATGGTGTTTGCAAGCGTAAGATCATAGTAAACTTAATTAAATAATTGAGCAATTGTTTACTAAATAAAATTATCATCGAATAATTATAAAATTTAGAGTTACTACTAAAAAAATTTAACATGATTATTAACTATAATTTAATTAGACTCTTTTGATGTGTTTTGCCATAATTCTCATTTGTTAATTACGTTAGTTAAATTGACCATCACTGATTAAAGGGCTAACACCTTATTCTTACTAAAAAAAATGAGAAGCAAAAGAAAAGGTTCAGGGTAATCATCCAATTGACAAACTGTATTTAAGAAATTGTCTTTTCAGGTTTGTCCTTGCCCTTAGGTAGTTTAACGCGTGTGCCGAATTTTGTTTTTACCTGTCTCTTTATGATTATTTTGGCTCACCGGCATAATATAGTAAATATTTTGATATACGATTATGTTTCTTATGTCAGATTTACAAATTAATGTCAAATGTTAATTGAAAGCAAAATAAGGATGGAAAATAAAAACATAGATTTTGCAATAATTTACATTTTATTTAAAAAACATGTAATCGGCTCAGATAGCCAGTGGCAAACCGTCTGCCTTAGACGCAGGAGGTTGCGAGTTCGAATCCGTGCACAGTAGCTTTTTTCTTTGGAAAAATAGCACACATGCGCAACACTTTAAAGCTTCTGAGTGGCCTGCTTAGGCAGTAGGTCTTAAACGATAAGTCTAAAAGTAAGAGCCTAGGTCGCCGGCGTGCGAGCAAATCCTACTATTTAACCGGAGCAAAGCAATATTAATTGCTTTGCTCGGGTTAAAAGAGTCAAAGCCCTAACGGGTATGACGCCCCTAAGTGGGGAAAGGTATGGGGGAAACCTCTTTTTTTATTTACAAACTATGTGTCTCATTTATTACACAAGTCAACAAATTTTTGAGAGTTTTGAGCTAACTAATAGAGATCAAACCTGCCATCTTAGGAGTTTTCAAATCCGTTTACCGTTTTTTCTGATCAAACTTAGTTAGTCAGCTAACATTAAAAATTTTTAAAAAAATTACAAAAAAAAAGAAGTAAAAACAAAAATAAATTGAAATTTTTTATTTGCATATTTACAACATCTTAAATGTTAAAATCAAACTTCAAACAAAACTTCTATCCAAAACCGATAATTTATTGTGTCGTATTTAAGTTTGGACGCGAAATATTTCGTATCATCAAAATGCTGATGTAAGAGCTTGGTATACTAAAAAATTTTATTTCTCATTATTTGGGATGATAAATATAAGTTACAAGGGATTTTTATATGAAAAAAAGATTCTGAATTTTTTCTTTTTAGGGTATTCTTAATCTGTCAATTTGATCAAAAGGGCATTTTTTGGATATGGACGGATGTTAGAAGCCAAGGCCGGAAGAAACTAAGAAAAACGAAGTACATATATGAGATAAGGCCATCATGGGGATAAATTCTTTTATGTTTTCATAAAATTCACGGTTGTGCCATTGATATTTGTTGACCTGTGTTATTAACGGATTCTACTTACAAAAAACTATACTTGAGGTTGCTAACACAGGTCAACAATTTTTTGAGAGTTATGAGTTAACTACAGAGATCAAACCTGCCATCTTTAGGAATATCAAATCCGTTTACCGTTTTTCCTTATCAAACTTAGTTAGTCAGTTATGAACATTAAAAATTTTAGAAAAAAAGGTTAAAAAACCAAAAAAGATTTAAAAACAAAAATTAATTGTAATTTTATTTTTGCATATTTACAATAGTTAAACTGTTAAATTTAAACTTCAAATAATATTTTCATTAAAAACCGATAAAATATCGTGTCGTATTTAAGTTTGGACGAGAAAAATATTTTGTATTATCTAAGTGCCGATGTAAGAGCTTGATATATTAATAAAAATTTTTTTCCATTATTTGTGATCAAAAATTTAGGTAACAAGGGATTTTAATATGAAAAAAAGATTTTTAAATTTTTTTTTTCAGGGTATATTTAGATCTGTCAATTTGGTCAAAAAAGGCCATTTTTCGTTATAGATGGATCTAAGGAGCCAAAGACGGAAGAAACTAAGAAAAACGAAAAACATATGTGAGATTAGGCCATCATGGGTATGCATTCTTTTATGTTTTCATAAAATTCACGTTTATGACATAAATATTTGTTGACAATAATCAAATATAATTTAAAAAAAAGTTTTATTTATTTCTTTTTTTTAAATTGTAAGATTTTATTTTAAAAAATGAAATAATTAAAAACTCTAATTGAGGCGTTAGAGATATTTGAATATGTTGAAATGGGTTTCATGGGTTTTGCTACTGCATTTTTTTTCGTATAAAATTAACTCAAAAAACCTGATTGATTCCTCGCTTTTGCCTTACTTTTAAGACGTTTCACATTTGGGATTTGATTTAGGAAACCGCAGGCAGAGAAATGTTTGCCTATTGAATAATCAAACTTTCCTCGTTCGACAATAGACTTTCCCCTTAACTCTCATTTTAGAAAGGGGGCAGCAGCTTCCTAATTGGTACCCGCATATTCAACAAAATTTTTACCTTGCTACTCAAATTTTTTGACAAAAATCTTAGTTATTTTATATTATACATCGAACAAATTCTTGAATGAACTATTTAATCACAGGTTCGAATATCAATGTCATAAAAAAGAAGTTTTTGACACTGAAATGGACCTTATGGCTTATTTCATACATATTTTTGGTGATGTTTATTACGTCGTCTAATTTGCTATGTCCATATCAAAATGGCTTTTTTGACCAAATCAAGGATTTTGCGACTTCGAGAATACCCTAAATTGAAAAAAATTAAAATTTTTTTTTCCATATTAAAATCACTTGTACCAAACATTTTTCATTTCAAATAATGAGAAATCAGATATTGGGTATTTACATCAACATTTTGATTATACAGAATAATACCTCCTAAATAAGACACGAAATATCTTATTGAAGTTTGAAATTTGCCGTTTAACTGTGAATATATAAAAAATAATTAAATTTAATGTTTTAAATCTTTTGTTTTTTTTTAACATTAAAGATTTTCAATGTTTTAAGCTGGCCTAGATTGGTTATAAAAAACGTTAAACGGATTTGCAAATTTCTAAGATGATCTATTTGGTCTCTGTAATTAGCTCATACTCTTAAAAATTTGTTAACCTGTGTAGTTTTAATTAAACATGTCCTTCAAATTTAGTCAATATATGTGGTCAATTAGGTAATATATTTGTAATTAACATGTCCTTGATATTCAGGTTTGCATATATATTACAGGTCAAACAAAATGTAGAGATAACTTGACTCAAACTTAAATTACATTTAAAATTTATACTATTTTTTACTTTTATCAAACAAAATATGATATTCAAAGATTAATACATCATGGTATGTATAATAAATATAGATTTGCGCTAAATTATATATGAGATAATACAAATAGACAAATGTAAGTGCAAAATTATAATTAAATTAATCTAATCAAAATACTATATTCATCTTATTTTAAAAGTTAAAAATTCTATTTTCAAATTGAAATTCGATAATTAAAAAAAACTTTAATACATTAAATATTCTATAATTATTAATAATTTTGTTTCGTAAAACTACATCAAAAAACTTAAGGCGAAGATAGATTAAGGAATATTCTGTTTATTGTACAAAACTATTAAGTGAAAAACTAGGCTACTTGAAATAAAAAAAAGAATTGTTACTAATTATAATCTAATTTCAAACATGTTAATAAAGACAAGTTCTATGCTTAACTTACTAATTATGTAAATGAAAAACACATTTTTAAAATATGCACTTCTTAAGATAATAAATTAAAAAAAAAATTAATTTTCCAACGTATATTTCTAGCATCTATTCACCCTAATAAAAATATGTTTATTTCAAAATGTAACATTTTTTTCACTTGTCTAACCGCGGGAAAAAAATATTTCAAGAAAAGCATTTATTACAATTTTATATAATTTTTTTTTGCAATTTAACCTAACTAATTAAATTGGGCAGAAAATTCAAGCTGAATCTAAATTAGAAAAATAATTTTTATAGATACAAATTCATTCAAAAATTTTTACCCCTTCTAAAAATTGATCTCAACAAACGGTCCATGAAATTAAAAAGAGACATTAAGGATTAATGAAATCAGATACTATCATAATAAATATAATGAAATGGGTGTAACATAAAGTAAATATTTGTCAATTAAAACAATTTATGTAGTATTTATTAAAATCTAGGCAAAAAGGGCCCTTAAGAAATTAATATACATTTTTTTAAAGGATGGTATGTAACTAAGCAACAATATTAAGGCCATGTTCAAAACAAACTTTTTTCAAAATATTATATTTATTTTAACTTTAAAAAAAAAATTGGCAAATTTAGTTATAAGCATATGAGAATGTTTTTTATTAATTAAAAAAATAGTTGAAAAAACAAAAACTTTACGTAGGGAAAATAGCAACATTTAACTCCTATAATATGGGCCCCCTAAAAAAATTAATCACAAATTCGAAAAGATGATAATGTCTCACTTAGGGAATTTGTAAAATGAGTTTTTATTTTCGTAAAATTTTATTTTTTTTTTTAATTAGAAAAAGCATTTTATGGCCTAAACTAAATTTGGCAACTTAAATTTAGGTTTTATTACAAACAAGATTTTTCAAAATTATGAAAAATTTAGGAAAACTAAAACTCACTTTGCACGCGCCATTACCAACAATTATGCTCTAAAATAGAAAACCGTCCTATCCCTCAAAAACAAAAACAGTTTCTTATTCATTTGCATATGTAATAACGAGCCAAATTAATGATTGGAATTTCAAAAATGAGTGTAGCGAAGAGTGCAACAACGAGTGATACAGCCGTGAAAGCCAAAAATAGCATAAAGAAATAAGGGTGCGAGAAATAGAGTGGCTGCCGGAGCGAACCGTAATAGGATATGAGGAGAGGGTGGATGAGGTACGTCGCGAAGGCTAGATTACTCACGGGAATCCAAGCAGGCGCCGACAAAAGGGCACGAATGATACCAGGTGCGCCACTTCCTAGTTGGTTACGCGAAGCGGGGCGGCCTCTCCCGCCTGGCGCAACGAACGAGAAGGTAGAGCAGGACCACCACCAAATAAACACGGACCATACGACGTGTCCTATCGAGTTGTAAAACGCGGCCGTTAGAGGTGTAAACGGTTTAGGGTGAGGTAGTCGCCAAGCGGGATAATTAGTTCCGTTAGTGGGTGCGTCCATACCTTAATATAAAAAATATCATAAATAATTAGAAACATGTTTAAATATAAAATGACCATAGATTTTAATATGAAAATACGTGCCGACCTATCAAATTATATTATAGAATGCAAGGCGAAAACAATTGTTGGAATTACAAAAAAAATAAAATTGTAAGTTTTTGTAGAACTTTTCTTTATGATTATATTTGTATGAATTTTAGCCTATAGTATATAAAACAAGTTAGTTAAGTTTTAGATTAATTTTTATTTAATTGTTTGTTAATGTCCCATTTTTAAACAATTTTTTTGCATCAAAAAATGTTTAGACTAAAATTGATTATAATTAGCATACAATTAGGAAAAAAGATCTTTTTAATACTATATGAGCTAAATCTTATTTAGAAATTCTCCGATTTAGATGCCTCATTTTTATTTCCCGTTGAATAGTTATTTCTTTGTCATTTAAAAATAAAAAAATAACCATTATTGAGCACTTTATAGCTGACATCTGTTGTATCGCTGTTATATGTGATTTGATTCTCTTCTGCTCCAGTAAAAAAGGAGGGCGCAATTCTATTCACGAGGGATTTAACCTCCGGTCGGAGTCCATAAATAAGTGATACCACGAGGGCAAACATAAGGATCCAGGTGAGGGCCCGCTTGACGGGGTGTCTAAGCATCGCGCGTGTTTTGCGGTTAAAGCGGCTTGAAGCGCGTCGAATCATTGCCATAGAAGTGGTAGAAGATATGTTCCTAAGGCCAGATGGTAATATACCTAAACAATATGGATAGTAAAACATTATATTGATAAATATCGAATGCCATGTGCAAAGTCAGTTTTTATTTCTTTTTCAAATATGTTTATTTGTAAATAAACGTATTTTATTTAAAAAGTTGCCAAAATTATGCACATTAATTAATTTTTCTAAAATTAAATCAATTAAAAATTAATTTTCAGAATTTTACAAAAATAAAAACCACACGTGGCCTAAAAAAATTAAATCTAAATTCGTATTTTTTTGCAAATCAAAAAATCTATTTTTATAATTTAATTTTAATTAAAGTTGGTTGAACATGCACAAAACATTCAGAAAGCTTGATATTTTTATTATTAATTAGATTTACTGAAAATAAAAAATGAAAACTGTTGTTTAACATAAAATAATTAAACTTTGTCACAAATAAATTTTGGCCAATATTTTAAATTTAATTAAAATAATTTTTTTTAGCGATTATGGAAAATCTTAATTTTGGCTGCAATAAATAGAGAAATTAGAATGAGAGAAACGGTAAATGGGTATGAAGGCACAAAATTTTATTTTTCTCTCGTACAGGTTATGACCAAGAGTCCTGGTCTATATGCATGTGTTATCAGTGAGAAATAATTAAAATATTTCAAACAAATTTGTAATTAAGTTAGAGGTTTTATGCGTACCTACGGTATCTTCATCACCAGGAGCATTATTGATCCCACTGTCATTGTCGGTATTCATGCCAAGTTCCTCATCTTCGTCATCTAAATACAATAGTCGAGTTTGAAAATTGAGATAAATCCCGCAAATTAGATAAATTAAAAGCCGAATCATTTGTTTTCTCTTAAAAAGACAGAAAAGGTCAAAATATAAAATTATCAATAGGGCTTTATTCGTTTTTAACCATTGTTTTTACATTATTTCTAACATTTGAAGGTTGCTCTAAGTATATATAGAAATCTTGATAAATTTAAATCTCTATAAACATAGCTGAAAATCTTTTCAATAAGGTTTTTAAAAAAAATCCAAACCTTAAATTTTTTTTTCAAAATTTTAATAAAGTCTGAACGCGCCCATATAATATAATTATTCAAACTAGGTTTACACAATCTACCGTTTTTTTGATCAAATTTTGAGCCTGCTTATAAATATTAATTAAAATTTTTTTTACACATTAAAATATAAAATTTGAGCTTATGAACCAGTCATAATTGTATTTAGAAATTTGGGTGCAATAAATTTTGTTGTTGTTGTTGTTAGTAGCCCCTGTTCGTTGGACCTAAAAAGTTGGATGTAGAAGTGAGTTTGAGTGCTGCGAGGGCTGGGTTAAGCCAAAGATCTATCAAGGAGATAGGAGGACCCCGGTTTGGGCAGATGAGCCATTGTTCGATACTATCAGCGGATGATTTACAGTCATTGCAGATATTATTAAGAGAAGGGTGCATGCGAGCTCTAAAGTTTGCCAGTAGTTGACAGTGACCAGAGCGAAGTTGAGCTAGGTGGGAACGAATTTTTCAGGATAAAGAGGTTTCTAAAGGCGAAACGGGAGGAGGTCGACCGTTTAAAACTTTGTTATTTGGATAGGTGGCAATGGTATTGTCAACTGCCGAAGTGTGAATGTTTTTAATTAGCGTTTTGATAGGTATGTTTTGGTTAATGAAAGGTTTTATTTGATTGATACAAAGAGAGTGAAGTGTTCCTTTCATTTGCCTGGCTGGCGTAGGGTGGTGAGTGAGCTCGTGACACGGATGGACTAACTTTATTATCTTATTATAGCTCACACCGCCAACAAAATTTGAGGAAACTAGATTTATAATAGTTTTTTTAACACAAAGTTAGTAATAGGCGTAATAAAAATTTTTTTTCTCCCAGAGAATGTTGATTTATTTGACCTTAACTTTATTTAAATTTGTGGTTCATCTTTTCGAAAACCACTTCTTCACTTGTGGTGCTTTTTTAGCAAAATAAGTTTCACAACCGTTTAAAACTTTTTCGCCTCTTGTTTTAATAGACGATTTTTAAGTCCAATGAATCCTATAATTCGTAATAATTTGCAATTCTCATATACCTATCATAATAATTATTATCTAAATCAATCTTTCTACCCCTTATCAAAAAAGCTTAAATAAAAATTTGGCAATACTTTTTCAAAATAAAACTTACGCCATCTATAGTCTAAAATTTTTATTAAATTTTTATATAAATGACTTCTCAATGGTTTTAAGTGTTTTCTAGATCAGTTTTTCACGCTGATTAAGAATCTAGTATTTATTTTAAGAAATATTTATTTTTTGATTAAACAAAATTAAAAGTTCTTAAACAAATATTTGTTAAGGTCAAACTAGGGTTATAAAAAAATTTTTAATTAAATAAATTATATGTTATCTCAGAATTTAATAATAATTTTAAGGAATTTCTATTTTGTCATTGAATAATTACGAAAGTTTTAAACCGCCTGTTTTTTAGGAAAAAATTTCAAAATATATAAAGTTTTTACATGGTTTCTATAAGTTCATATGAACTTGGAAAGGCCTTATTTAGATGAATTTAATATTTCATATATTTATTTTTAATATATATAGATGTAATAATATAGTATGTGATAAAAGGAATACAATATAATTATGTATTATAACATTATACAAATTGAAAATATATATGCAAATAAATTAAAATTTGGGTAATGACATAGTTGGTAATTTTCTCTAACATATCACAAAATCGTTCTCTATTGAGTTTCTCAGTGTGTCGTTTAAAATGACATTTAAATGCCTTGATTACCAAAATAGGTTCAATTAAGGGTAAAAAAAAAGTTTTTTTGAAAAAAAAAACAAAATAAAAAACATACGTTTTTTTATTTTTATGTGTTTACTATTTGAGACCTTCCGTTTGCAAGACAAATATTTTTTAGGTACGATTAGCCACCTTATTCAATTTGAAAAGTATTATTGCGGTTGTAAGTGCATGTCAACCTGCTAACCTGTATTAGAAAGCGAGAAAAATTTATATGGATCCTATAAGCTTCAAGCCTCATTAATTTTGTTGTTAAACATATTTTTTCTTGGAATAACGAATCGCATTACCATTTTGACGACGCAGATTGTCATTATTTTTTAAATGTTTAAGCTCTATAGTACGGCTCTCAATATTATGCGTTTTGGACGTTGACTATACGCCAATTAATATTCCGCCGGCGGAATATTACGTTTGGGCGCTGACACTGCAAAACTTTCAATATAGCAACTGAATATTATGTTGCAATTTGCTGTATGCTACATAACGGTGGCTAAGCAATGCTCGAGTTGCATTGCTTTTACTAAATACAAAGGTAATAAAATATTAGTAAATTTAGAGCTTTTATCTGTTTTCAATGGTAAAAATTTAAGAGAAAGAGAATATAATTAGGCCTCTAGTATTTAACGGATTAATGATACATTCAACGACCGAAAGTTGTATTGCTAAAGAAAAAAAATTACTAGGTTGGCAATTTCTACATCAAGATAGAGCTAGAAATACACAAAATGGTTTTTTTGCAAGAGAACTCTTATATATACATAATATTATTACACAGGTCAACAAATATTAATATCAGAAAGTGAATTTTATGAAAACATCTAAGAATGCATTTCCATGATGGCCTAATCCCATATACATTTTTCGTTTTGATTTCTTCCGTCTTTGGCTCCTTAGATCCGTCTATAATAAAAATCGCCTTTTATTTACCAAATTGACAGATCTAAAACACAAAGAAAAAATTTGAAATTTTTTTTTACGTATTATAATCCCTTGTAAATTGTATTTTAATCACAAATAACACTGGACAACAAAATTTGGACGACCCTAATCATTTATGACAACTATAGTTTTTGGTCAAGTTTTTGGCGCTGATCACGAATATGTAATCAGAATTTTAGCCAAGGCCTCAGATTTTTAGTTATTCGGTGTCAAAGTTGAGATTTTTCAATTTTTGGGGTATTTTGGGCTTCTATATCATAAAACCTATGGGTAGTAACAAAAGTTTAAAAATATATTCAGATAACGAAAACATTTATTATTAACGTAAGGGGCTTAAATTTTTTTTAAATATAAAATTTTTTATTTTTTTATTTTTGTAAAATTAGTGGTTGTTGTCATAAACGTTTGATCCTAAATAACTTGAAAGTAAATTGCTAAAAAATTATGTAATAGCCTTTTTTAAAAATGTTTTTTTATAAGGAATCTGAATATGCCATTAGATTTTTTGTAGAATAGTAAAAAAAATTTTTTGGATTTTTTTTGAACTTTGGATTAAAAAAAATTGGAGGTCTTAGAAAACAAACTAAACCCGGGATCGTTATCACCAGAAAATTCTCAACAAGACCTTAATCGTTTATGTTGTTTTTTGTTGTTGTCCAGTGTAATGAAAAATAAATTTTCTTAATGTGTCAAGCTCTTACATTGGCATTTATATAATACAAAATATTTCGCGTCCAAACTTTAATAAGACACGAAATATTATCGGTTTTAATATTGTTTGAATTTAACAGTTTAGCTATTTTGAATATGCAAAAATGAAATTCTAATTTATTTATGTTTTTGAATCTTTTTGGTTTTGACCTTTTTTTCTAAAATTTTCAATGTTTATAACTGACTAAGTTTGATCAGGAAAATGGTAAACGAATTTAATATTCCTTATGATGGCAGGTTTGATCTCTGTTATTAACTCATAACTCTCAAAAAATTGTTGACCTGTGTTATAAAATAATATTAAGACTATATGTAGACCTATACTAATTGTAATTAATTAATTAATTTTTTGCATCTATTTTCTCTACTAAAAATAATGCAACCATTTCTTTAAAACAAGATCTTAAAATAATTAATTACATCATAAATATCTTATTTCTAATTTTTGTGATTGGTTGAAATGCATAGATTTATCAAGCTTTGTAATAAAAGGAGAAATTTCACTAACCTATTACTATTTATGGTTGTACTCTATTTAATTCTATAAATATTTCAGTTTAAACACTTGAACTTAGGTCCTCAGATTTAATCAACAATATTTAAGTCTATTCCTCACTCTTTCTCTGTGTCCAACTAATTGGCTTTCCTGCTCACATAAAGAAAAGAAAAGGGGAACTTTAGAACAAAAAAATTGGTAATTTCCAGTATTTTACTCCTATCTTCTAAGCCGACTTTCTGGGTCACTACCAAGCCAATTTGAAAATTTATACATAAATTTCCCCCAACATATTTTAACGTACCCATAGCTTTTTATGAAATAAAAACCAAAGTTTGCCAGGTTTTTTGAAATTTTAAGGTGTAAAAAATAAAAACTTAAAATTTTTATGCTTATATATGATAACTTTTACTAGTCATTTTTAGTTTGATTAACAATATTAGAATATGTACAATTCTCAATATTTATCCTCGGCAAAATTCAAAAAATTTGTTAAAATTATTGGATAAAAAAAAATTCAAGAGGATTTTAGAAAAAATAATAAGGTTAATAAATTTGTAAAAATTTATTTTTTTCTATTATCTAATAGTTTTTAAATAAAACAGCCTCAACAACGTTAAATCTGACAAAAATAAGTAAAATAGAATATATTTGGCCTATTTAGAGTATTATGATTTAACAGATTTTCTTTTTTTATGATTATCAACAAACTTAAAATAAACGTAAAAAGTCAACTATTTTATGAAACATAGTTATATGGTTTTTTGATATTATAACTACATAAAAGAAGTCAATTTTAGGGTTAAACAACTTTAAATGATTATAACGGGCAGAATTAGCTTCAATGATGAATTTTAAGACTAAATATAGACCCAATTTAATATAAACAAAATATAGACATTCAGTCTTTTTTATTAATTTTTACAAATGCCAAATAAGTTTTTGAAAGGCTATTTAGAGCAAGAAACACCATATATATCTAACTGACCTTAATAAAGTTTAAGAACCAACAATTTTAGTTCCAATTACATTTTTTATTATTATATAGACGCATTAAACCTATTAAAGAAAGAGGAAATATTACTGTTAATTGATTCTATGGGCATATAGATTTGGGCATTGACCTAAAGTTTTTTATAACTAAATGCGTTCCTTAAGAGTTTTAACACAAAAATGTGTTTTAATAAATACATTAAATTATAAATTTAATAAAAATAATGGAATGATTTAATAATCTCATTTTTTATAATTTACCTATCAAGTTCTTTTAAGATTTTCTATACATAACATATATACTATTTTTTTAACACTTAAACAGGCAAAATATGACTGATTATATAGGTTCTAGATATTTTTAGATAATTATGCAAAAATAATAAAAAAATAAGCTTGCACAGACGAATACAATCTGCGTTAGTTTTTTGACACCTGAAAATTTGCTGTTTTTTGGCAAATTTAGGTATTTTTATTGTAGAAGCGTCAAAATTGAGTGAAAACGGGTGGGGCTATTATATGTTATTAAGCGATATTTTATCTATAAAATAAATGTTAAATATTAAAAAAAGATTGGTTGGTTAATCAGAAAGTCGATTTTGAAAACAGGCAAAATTTTCACTTTTTTCGGTTTTAAGGTTCACTTTTTCATTGTAAATTTAATAATAGTAGTAATCAATTAAATCAAACTAGTATGGCCTAACATAATTGCCCATATGTTCTGCTTTTTAAATACTGTCAAATTTGGTACATTGGCATATTCTAATATAGTGCAAAGGGCATAATTATGTCCCAAAATTAGGGCAAAAAATTGATTTTTTTAAATTTTGTAAAAAGTCATGCCGGTTCCAAACTTTTAATATCATATATTTATTAACATCATTAAGGGCCATATTATATAAATTTTTCAGAAAATTCAGTGATACGTTTTTTGAGCTATTTGTATTTAAACTTGACTTTAATTTTTTGGTAACTCAAAAAAAAATTTCTTTTAATATTTTTTGCGTCTAAGGTAGCCCTTATTACGATCTTCAAAATAAAAAAAAAACTATGACTCTAGCTACAATACTTTTAATGATACATTGCAAAGTTGCCTCAATTTTTTTTTTGCAAAAAAATAAAAAATATTTTTGCTCATATCTCGGTCAAAAATCACTTCCGGTCAAAAAAAAATTAGGTTTTTATTAGCATCCAAGGACCCTACCAGTGTACCAATTTTCAGCCAAAACTGAGACTTCAAGGGAAAAAGTTTGTCGATGAGGTGGATATATATGGTCAATTCCACCTCAATCCAGCAAGTCCGGGAAGGGTACCCTTTTTGATTTGGCTGAAATTTTGCATGGAGGTAGTATCTAAGAGTATCTCATAATCTGGAATTTTTTTTTGACCGGAAGTGATTTTTGACGAAGATAGGGGCAAAAGAAATAAAAATTGCAAGGTAAATTTTCACATTTATTGCAACTTTGCGAGGTTATAAGTCAAAAAGTAATATAGCTAGAGACTTAATTTTTTTTTTATTTTAAAGAGGACAATAAGGGCTATCTTGCATGTGTTTATAATTTTAAAATTATTTTTTTGAAATTTTACAATTTTGTAAAGAACATTCAATTTGATATAACTAAAAAAACGTGTTTTTGAATTTCTTAAAAAATTGCTAAAATACAGTCCTTAGTATCCATTATTAATATGTGAACTCAAAAGTATGGGACCGACTAGACTTTTTAATAAATTAAAAAAAAAAAATTTTTTTTTTGATTTTTAGACAAAAATTTGCTCCCTGCACTATATTAAAATATTTAAAAGTGCCAAATTTGTTTATATATAAGAAGTTAGACATAGGGGCAAATATGTTAAGCTATAACAGATTTATTAATTTGATTCAAACTATTGTCAATTTTGAAAAGAAAAGGGGAACTTTAGAACAAAAAAATTGGTAATTTTCAGTATTTTACTCCTATCTTCTAAGCCGACTTTCTGGGTCACTACCAAACCAATTTAAAAATTTAAAACTGCATTTTATATATAAAACATCACTATATAACATATATTTCCCCCAACATTTTTTAACGTACCCATAGCTTTTTATGAAATAAAAACCAAAGTTTGCCAGGTTTTTTGAAATTTTAAGGTGTAAATAATAAAAACTTAAAATTTTTATGCTAATATATGTTAACTTTTACTAGTCATTTTTAGTTTGATGAACAATATTAGAATATGTACATAATTCTCAATATTTATCTTCGGCAAAATTCAAAAAATTTGTTAAATTTATTGGATAAAAAAAAATTTAAGAGGATTTTAGAAAAAATAATAAGGTTAAAAAATTTGTAAAAATTTATTTTTTTCTATTATTTAATAGTTTTTAAATAAAACAGCCTCAACAACGTTAAATCTGACAAAAATAAGTAAATTAGAATGTATTTGGCCTATTTAGAATATTATGATTTAACAGATTTTCTTTTTTTATGATTATCAACAAACTTAAAATAAACGTAAAAAGTGAATTATTTTATGAAAGATAGTGATATGGTTTTTTGATATTATAATTACATTAAAGAAGTCAATTTTCGGGTTAAACAACCTTAAATGATTATAACGGGCAGAATTAGCTTCAATGATGAATTTTAAGACTAAATATTAGACCCAATTTAATATAAACAAAATATAAACATTCAGTCTTTTTTACTAATTTTTACTAATGCCAAATATGTTTTTGAAAGGCTATTTATAGCAAGGCACACCATATATATCTAACTGACCTTAATAAAGTTTAAAACAATTTAAGTTCCAATTACATTTTAGTTTTATAATATAGACGCACTAAACCTATTAAAGAAAGAGGAAATATTACTGTTACTTGATTCTTTGGGCATATGGATTTGGGCGATTGACCTAAAGTTTTTTATAACTAAATGCGTTCCTTACGAGTTTTAACACAAGAATGTGTTTTAATAATTATAACAAATTACAAATTTAGTTAAAATAATGGATTGATTACATAATCTCCTTTTTTTGTAATTCACCTATCTCGTTCTTATAAGATTTTCTATACATAACATATATACTATTTTTTTAACACTTAAACAGGCAAAATATGACTGATTATATAGGTTCTAGATATTTTTAGATAATTATGCAAAAATAATAAAAATGTAAGCTTGCACAGACGAATACAATCTGCGTTAGTTTATTAGCACCTGAAAATTTGCTGTTTTTTGTCAAATTTAGGTATTTTTATTGTAGAAGCGTCAAAATCGAGTGAAAAAAGGTGGGGCTATTATGTGTTATTAAGCGATATTTTATCTATAAAATAAATGTTAAATATTAAAAAAAGATTGGCTGGTTAACCAGAAAGTCGATTTTAAAAACAGGCAAAATTTTTACTTTTTTCGGTTTTAAGGTTCACTTTTTCATTGTAGATTTAATAATAGTACTAATCAATTAAATCAAACTATTATGGTCTAACATAATTGCCCATATGTCCTGCTTTTTGAATACTGTCAAATTTGGCACATTGGCATATTCTAATATAGTGCAAAGGGCATAAATGTGTCCCAAAATTAGTGCAAAAAATTGATTTTTTTAAATTTTGTAAAAAGTCATGCCGGTCTTAAACTTTTTATATATTTATTAACATTATTAAGGGCCATATTATATAAATTTTTCAGAAAATTCAAAGATACGTTTTTTGAGCTATTTGTGTCTAAACTTGACTTTAATTTTTTGGTAACTTAAAAAAAATTTTTTTTAAATATTTTTTGCATCTAAGGTAGCCCTTATTACGATCTTCAAAATAAAAAAAAAATTATGACTCTAGCTACAATACTTTTGATGATAAATGCGCGCAAAGTTGCCTCAAATTTTTTTTTTGCAAAAAAATGAAAAATATTTTTGCTCATATCTCGGTCAAAAATCACTTCCGGTCAAAAAAATTTAGGTTTTTATCAGCACCCTAGGACCCTACCATTGTACCAAATTTCAGCCAAAACTGAGACTTCAAGGGAAAAAGTTTGTCGATTTGAGGTGGAATTGACCATATATTATAAATTAGCTCAGTCAATAATCTTTGTATTTATATATATCATATTTTCCAATTAATTAAATATGGCAAAGCAAGTTCAAATAAATATTATTAAGTTTACATTTTAAATTATAAATCAGATAAAAATATAGGTTACCTGTTTCATCTAGATTGTATATATCTGAGGGAGTTAGTTGGTTTTGCTGATAGATAATATTCAGATTTTTAAAAAAAGTTTCAATGTTTTCATTGTTGAAGTGGGAGGCACGAGCATAGCTTGTGCCCTCCGGCTTTCTGTAGGACAGGTCTTTATTTCTTTTCATAAAAGAGTATAATCATTCTTTGCCTATAATTTTATTATTTATATCTAAATTTACCTGCAAGTTTGTTTTTAATCCATTGATTGGGAATTGTGATTCTGTTGGAAATGGCTAGTTCGTAGGCCATTTTTCTTACATGCAGTGGGGTTAGTCCTAAATAGTTGTTTGAGGCTTTGATTAAGTAATCTTTTAGCAATTTTTTATTTTGTTGGCTAATTGGTTGTTTGTTCTTTTGTATAATTTCTTCTTTATTTTCAACTCTTTTTTTGATTCTTATGATTGTAGAATAGCTTACATTATATTTTAGCCAAAAAATAAATAATAATATATATACTTTATATCCTTTAACGGTATATTTGTTTTGATATCAATTGAAATTTCCGAATAAGAAGTAGACTTTTTCTTGAAGTATCTTCTGACCATATGTTCTCAAAATGTCGAATATTGCAGAAAAATTAAAATGGTCATTATGTCGAAAAATCCATCAATAAAAAACGAAAGAGTTGTATAAAAAACGATAATTTTTAAGGGTTTAAGGTTTTTTTTTGGATTGTAAGCTAAAATGGTTTTAATCGTTATTGCGCAAAAATATCGGAAATTTTCTATCTAAAATGATAAACTATTAAGTATTATTAATATTTTATTATAAAATAAATGAATTAGATCATAAATTAACCATAAATTTTTTCTTATTAAAATTGAGTCAAAACTACCCCACAATTTTTGACTCATTTTTGCCCTAAGGTTAGTCACCAACTTTGATGGGTTAAAGAATATAATTAAACACGTGATATAATAATTATTTAATTCAATGACTTATTACTTCATTAGATAATTCTGTAAATCTTATGTAAAATGATCAAGTTTAAAAAATTTTATTCAAAAAAAATCAAGAATTTTTTTTGTAACTTCTGGGCATTAAATATACGTTTTACTATATAACTCCAAAAGTTTTGATCATTACGATATAAAAATTTGCTGATAAGGGTTTTAAAACATATATTACCATTATAATATATAATGGTATTATCATACCAATTACCAAACTTTTTAAAACATCAAAAGTTATAATTGCCCCAATAGCATAATTACCCCGGTCTCCCCTATATACTAAAAAATTTTCTTTTTCATATTTGGTATAATATATTTAAGTTATAAAAAATTTGTCTAGAAAAAGATTTTAGAATTTTTTCTATTTTAGTATATTTAAGGTCGCAAAAATTTTTGAATTATTTGGTCAAGCGATATTTTTATGATTGGACGGATCTAAGAAGCCGAAGGCCGATAAAACTATGGAAGACAATTTTTTATGTTTTTATAATAATCACGTTTCTGACATAAATATTTGTTGACCTGTATTATTAATAATTTATTTTAACAAAATAACATGTAGTTATTCTGCACATTTCCTAACATATAAATGGGCTTTTTTGATTTATACTTTTTTCTGGCGGATAGGTTTGATAACAAACTCTACCTTATAACAAATAAATTTTTATAAATGCTGTTTGTACTATCCGTATTTTTATAAAATTAAGTTTAAAAGTGACCTCTGTGTTTTGACACAATTTTACAAAAAAAAAATAAGTTTAAGATAACATAAAGGCATGCATTCCCATGATGGCCTTATCTAATATATGTTTTTCGTAATTTTGTCCGCCTACGGCTCCTAATATACATATCGAAAAAATGGCATTTTTGACAAAAAAGATAGATTTTGCGACCCCTGTAAAATGAAGAAAATTTAAAAATTATATTTAATATAAAAATCAAACTTATGTTTATCGTCTTAAATAATGAAAAATTATATTTTTTATATTAAGCTCTTACACCATATAAATACATATGCATCCAAATATAAATATGACACGATATAATTGATTATTATTAATTATACTTTTAAGATGAATAAATAATTTAGCAGCTGTGAATGCAAAAAAAAATTCATTTTTGTTTTTGATTTTTTTTTTGATATTTTTTTACATTTTTAATGTGTTTAGAGCTGACTTGTGAATTTGGTTATATACGAAAACGGATTTGAAAATTCTTAAGATAGCAGGTCTGATCTCGGTTGTTAGCTCTTAATTATAAAAATTTGTTGACCAGTGTACTACAATTATTATTAAAAATATTTTAGAATCAACTCCCCGTTTAAATATCCAGGCATATTTAACTAAAAATGATGTCTCAACGAAATTATGGATGTTTATATTACCACACTCAATATCATTTTATGAAATATTACTATATTAATTTATTATGTTTATCTTTTAACAATTAATTTTCATTGTTTATATTTTATATTTTTTAATGTTTTTTTAAAAACGACCTATTTAAATCAATTTTTTAAAAAGTTTCAGTTTTTAATTTTGATTTGCCAATAATATAAGTATTAATGAGAATCATTTTTTAATTATTTAAATATTGTCAAATGTGCTAATAAATGAAGATTTTTATTTTTAATTACCATATAAACATTTTTCATGGTTCATCCCCCATTAAAAAGGTAAAAACTTTAAAAATGCTATATTTTGTAAAATGTGTTAAAATAGCATCAGCAAAATTATTTTCTTTAGGGCTTGCAAAAAAATTAACACTTTAATTATTAAAACACCTTTTTGCATATTTGCAAGCTAAACTATTAAACTTAGACTTCAGATAATATCTTTTTCAAAAATAATAAATCGTATCGTATTTAAGTATTTGCACGAAAATATTTTGTATTTGTTTAATCAAGAAATTTTTGTTTTTTTTAGTTTCTTCCATCTTTGGCTCCATAGATCCGTCTATAATGAAAAATGGCCTTTTTTGACCAAATTGACAGATCTAAATATACCCTAAAAAGAATAAATTTAAAAATTTTTTTTGCCTATAAAAATCACTTATAACTTATATTTTTAATCACAAATAAAAATAAATTTTATTTATTATCAAACTCTTACATCGGCAATTAGATTATTTCGCGTCCAAACTTAAATACGACACGATATATATCGTTTTAAATGAAAATATTATTTGAAGTTTTAATTTAACAGTTTAAATATTGTGAATATGCAAAAATAAAAATTTAATTTATTTTTGTGTTTGAATCTTTTTTTACTACAAAGCAGAAATTAACTTGTATAAAATTACTTCAGCTAGCATATATGCTGTCAGAGCTGAAGTTAAAGTTGGGAAGTTTTTCTTTTACTATTTTTGCATTTTGTATTTTTCTATAGTTTAAAACATTATTTTCTCTTGATATTTTATTTTTCAAGATAACTAAAAAGATTGATTCAGTGTGATGGTAATATACGAATTAGACCATGCCTATGATTTGGTTTTTTGTAGGAAATGGGAAAGTTACTTTGCCTTCTTGGTCAATCGTGGTTTAAAGATAACATTTAGAAAAGATTTTAGGTGCACGGATACTTTTAAATTCATACTTGCCCTAACCTCATATAATGGTGGGAAGAGGGTATAACCTAGTTAGTTATTTGAGAGTTTTTTCTACAAAATTTTTGAAAATTTATTATATTCATATATTTTAGCTTATGCAACTTATAAACACTGCGGCTTTAACTTTGTTTTTTTTGCCCATGTTTTTTTTGGAAGGATTGGATAAAAGAAGAGTGTGATAATAGTTTGGGTTTGACATTAGGTAAGACACATAAGTCCTAGGGTTTGACGCTAAAATAATCCCCTCGTCATTATGACCATTTAAAGTAATATATTTTACTAAGGCCATTCGCTTAATGCCGCCAGTGGCAAACTAAAAATATTGTTTTTTATTTTCAAAGACCCCTTAATTGATTTGCAGGAAAAGAGAGATTTGCCGATAGGACATATATAATCCTAAGACGGTATCGTAATCATCTGTTTCTTCGTTTTTATGATTACAACTTTAATAAATAGTGCCCAGGAGTTTAAATATTTTACTCTCCGGTTGGCGCTGCCCAATCATACATTACAGCCGCTGCCTAACCCTAGCCATACCTTGCAACCCTCAACTATCGTTATGATGATATAGCCTAGCCCAGAAATATCCAACCTTGACATTTGCCCATGTTTTTTTTTGGAAGGAAGGATTAGATATAAGGGTTGAATAATAGTTAGGTTTGATAGATAAGACACAAAGTTCTAGGTACTGACGGTAATTGAGTCAAACAATTACTACGTTGACCATTTAAACTAATTTCTTTAATAAGGTTGTGCATTCGCTTCTTAATGCAATATCAAATATGTTAGTTTTAAAAGACCCCTTAATTAAATTAGGAAAAAAAAAATTTTTTAAGGTCAATGGTGTCAAGATAGAACATTTTATAACAAAACAAGATAATACATTAGTCAGCGGTGACTAGTTAGTTTAATAAACATAAATATAGAGAGAAATTAATTATTCTGGTGTTTTACAAACCTGTCCACTCCTAAAAATTTATTTATGTCATAATTAAATAAAAAATATTTATTATGTTATAAGGGTTATCACTCTTTTAACCATGTAATTATAACAATTCACCTATTTATATTTTCTATAAAATTTTTTTTGCTAAAACACAGAATTTTTTTTTCTAATAAAAATTGTAATTCTAAGAAAAGATACACTCTGCTAGACAAAATTACAATAATTCATTTTTTGTGTTTCTTGCAATTTTTTTATGGAAGAAGTATGTATATGTTATGTGTAAATTAATATTTTTAAACAAAAACGTTTTAACTAAATTTTATTTTAGTAAATATTTAATAACAATTTATAATTTTTATTTAATAAAATATATTAAAATTTATAAAATTAAAATACAATTACGACAAGTTAATATATATTTCTAAAACTTTGATCTATTAATATATAAAATTAATTTTATTTGTAATATATCAAGTATTTGGTAAATTTTAATTTAAATTGAGTACAATATATAGAAATTTTAGTTTTTAAACAAACAAATAGGTCATTGCTTCATATGGCCCCATATGTTACCATCATATTAAGGCATCTCGTTTTAGCCTCGAAAAAAATGTTAGACTTTTTTCTCTAACTTTTTTCTGTGCACGAGGTATTAGAGCTATGATTAAATGTATGAATTTTGAATGAATATAGGCGCTTAAATTGAATAATGAATTTTGTGTAATTGTTTATTTATAAAATTAGGCTAGTATTATTATGTTTGCCTAATATTAATTAATTTTGGCTATGTTGCTCATTCTGGTAAATTCATTTGATATTAACTCTTCTATATAACTATATTCTTATTTTGTTATAATTTCTTCTTCTGCTAGATTGTAGACTATTATAAAATCTTCCTAGCTAAGAAACTATGTTTGCCAACAATTTAGTCAAAACCATTTAAGCATTTAATTTCAAGGCAAACTTTGTAACAACTATCTGAATATTCTGGTAAATTCATTTAATATTATCCCTTCTATATAGATTAATTTGTTATAATATATTCTTCTACTAGATCATAAACTATTATAAAATCTTCCTAGCTATTTAGCCAAAACTATTTAAGCATTTAATTTCAATATAGCAAACATTGTAACAACTATTTGATCATTCTGGTAAATTCAGTTGATATTATCTATTTTATATAACTATATTCTTATTTTTTTTATAATTTATTCTTTCTACTAGATTATAAACTTTTATTAAATCTTCCTAGCTATTTAGCCAAAACCATTATAGCATTTAATTTCAATATAGCAAACATTATAACAACTATTTGATATTTCTGGTAAATTCATTTGATATTATCTCTTCTATATAACTATATTCTTATTTTTTTATATTGAGAATTTTATAAGGTATTTTATTTATGATAATACTCTATATATGTGGGGGATTGAAAAGATATGGTAAACTTTATAATCATGGCCACCGCTTCCTTCCTCTTCTTCTTGAACTTTGAAGATGGCAATTTTTACATATACCATCTTTTTTAAACAATTTATACTCAAAATTTTTTAACAAAGAAATAAGAATTTTTGTATAAAATATAAAATTATTCTTTAAAAACTTTCTTTTTTAATATTTTTAAATATGTATTAAATTTAGCCTTATTTTATTTATTTAAAAAAATATAGATGGATGACTTTAAAAGATCCATTTTACTTTACAAAATGCGGGGTACCGGCTATCAAAAGGAAACAAAATACTATACTTGTGAATGTGGTGGCAAGATTGGAAAAAAGAATGAGGTTATCTGGATATTAACTAGCCATTCACAAGATTGCTTACAAAATTACAAGGAAGTTAAAAACTATCAACTAATTGGAAGTATTGTTTAAAAATATACATACTAGAAATTTAAGTTTTTATTGATTTAAAATTATCACAAACAAATTTATAATGTATTGCTTTAAAGATTAAAATTCTGCTTTTTTGTAATTTTTAGACTCTTCTAAACAATATATTTTAAATAATTGTGTTTTGTTAAATAACATTTAATGCCAGGGCTATTTATTTTTACTTATCCTATGGTTAATTATATCAATTATGTTTTTTATTATAAATGCTAAATTAATTATAAAATTAAGATGAAATTATCTACGAAACACTCAAATTCAAAATTATTTGAAAAAATAAAAATGGTTTTAAGTTAATATGCAAATACTGTCCATATGTGACTGATGTGAAAAAAGACATTCTCTTCTCTCCTTATCACAAATGCTGCTATAATAATAAAAATATTAATAATATTAATAATGGCACAAATAATTGTGATGATAATTATGTTTTAGATAATATTATTAAAAAATACAATTTCAATTTTGGCAATAATACTAAAAATAATATTGATGGCAATAATTATTTAAATAATTATGGCAATAATAATAGTGTAAATAATATTAACAATAAAAACAATTCTAATATAAATAATGGCAATAATTTGTATAAATAAAAATATTAACAATAATAACAATTCAAATGGCAATATCAGCAGTGTAAATAATAATAACAATTCAAATGGATATCAGCAGTCTAAATAATAATAACAATTCAAATGGCAATATTAGCAATATAAATAATAATTACAATTCAAATGGCAATAATAGTAATTTATATAATACCGATGCCAATAACAACAATGACATTAGTGCTTCTATCGCCCCTCCGTTAAGATGTGATTTATTATTTTATATTTTTCCATATCAAAGAAATTTTAATATCTCAATTATGCATTTGTAATTAACGTTTTTTGAATATGTGATTTATTATTTTATATTTTTCCATATCAAAGAAATTTTAATATCTCAATTATGCATTTGCAATTACCGTTTTATAAATATGGGATTTATTATTTTATATTTTTTCATATCAAAGAAATTTTAATATCGCAAATATTTGCAATTACCATTTTTTAGATATTTGATTTATTTTTTTATATTTTTCCTTATCAAGGATTTTAATATCTTAATTATGCATTTATGCTCACCGTTTTATATAAAATGTAATTTTTTTTTATATTTTCCCATATCAAGAATTTTAATATGTCAATTATGCATTTTTGCTCACCGTTTTTTATAAAATGTAATTTTTTTTATAATTTACGATTATGAAAATTTATTATTTTGTTGCTCATTACTATGTCATAATAATCTAGTCTTTTTATATTAATAAATATATCAAATGAAATTTCGTTTAATAACATAAGGGTTAAACTTACGAATGCGAGTTGGAAGAATTAATATTATATATCAGAGCCAAAACATTTAATAAATTAGTCATGCAATTAAACAACTAAGTCATCAATCAACAAGTCTTATCCGATTAAACTAAAATACGTAGCAGTGGTTATGATGCCAAGTTATAGTAATTAATTAAGTTAATAAATGATTTTTAAATCAAAGAATATATCTTCGAGGTATTTTAACGATGAAGGATAACAGAATTAGTAAGTAAAATCAGTGAATTAATTTACTAAGACAATAATAATGATAAAAATAATTTCATCTTTATAAAATATCTATTTTTGAAATAGTTTCAAATATTTTTTTTTCATAAATTCTTTTAAAAATGTTTTACTAGACCTAAAAACATTATTTTATCTATAAAATTTAATCCATTTAGTTTATTGACAAGATTTGTTTTAAGAAACATAGAGAAATGAAAAAATCTCATAGATTTTTTTATAAGTTGTGTCAAAAAAAATTGTAATATACATTAACGATAACCTATCTTAGTTTGTAATTAAAGAGCACGTATATTTCTATAAAATAATTAAATGGGTCATAGCTACTATTTGAAATTATAGTTGTTTAAAACTGGGGCGCGTATGGCCCACTATGGTATTAGTGAGATATTTCACACACTAACATTGCGGGTTAAAGAAATTAGCTTAAAAACATGTTGATTTAATTGCATTTTAGCATAAACTATTAAAACTAATGAGTTAAATTTAACCAAATTATTTGATCTAATTGTTTATTATTATTCTATTTAATATTTTACTTAATACCGCGTGCATATTCAATAAGAGCAGTGAAATTACTATGCGGGGACATTCCTAACCCCTACAATATTCAAGCGCTTCTCTCCGCCAATACCATTATATCCTTTGAAATGACGCCGCTCTATTAGGAATTTTATAGCATAAAGGCTTTACGACCCTGGCAAAGTCGAAAACCAGGGTCAATCACCTGCTAAAACAATGTCCCCTTGCCCCACATCTCATGAAAGAGACGGCATAGCCAGGGCTAGAATTATTTTTACTTATGGGCTACAACATCCCTTAAATATATTCGCTAATACCAGACCGAAAAATATACATATTTTCTATTTTTATCATCTTTCCATTCGGTTTAGATTAAATGTGGGTTAGTTTAAGAAGTTAGAGTGAGGAAAATGTTAGGCTAAGGTTGTTTTAGAATTTGGTACTTTAATTAGTTTGGGTTAAGATTAAGATAAGTATTTGATCAAATGCTAAATTTTGCATGTGAAACAAATTTACCATATACGAATGTTAAAAGAGAAGGCCGTTACCAGACCTTTCTCTTCTTAATAACTTCTTCTCATCAAATGACTCGAGAGCCCCTGATTACTTTTATTGCCATAGACCAAGCATTTGAGGCTGCTTCTAACACTCACGGACCACTTAGCAAATAATGACAATACAGGAAGAGCGAAAGAGCCTATTACTAGTAGGAATATGGAATTTAATTTTAACATTTATTATGTATATATACTCTGCCATAATAATAATATTCACTTTATTTTTATGTCTGATTCTTGCTTAATATTATATTGATTGGATTGCCAAAATGACTTTAGAAAATTTTTCTTCTCTCTTTTATACATAAGATTTTATATTTCGCGCTTCTGGCTAAAGAACAAAATTTACTTTGCAAATACCATAACGTTATAGACGGGTTAAAAGAAAGGTAAAATGACACTCAAATACCCAGATTCCTCACACACGAGAGCGAGCTTCAATTATAGGGTTAATAATTTGAGAATATTAATTTATTGCTATACTGTTTTTTTTCATTGCGCGGATTGAAAGGAGCCTACCATATCTAGTAGACTTTCATGGATATTTATAGCTATTGTCGTGCCGTACTATGTCATTTAGAGCCGCAACAAAACTATCAAAAAATTAAATTAGAGTTAAAAAATTTGTTTTAAAACTAAATGTCAAAATTTATCATTTTTAATTCATTGATTGGCATAAATCAATCAAATATGTTGCAACATAAGTCTTATCTTAAAAACAATTTTATATACAAATTTACAACAATTGAATTTATTGTTGCGTTATTGATGCAAATACCCTTATATATCCATAATAAATATGTTTATCATTTTTTTGGAGAAATAAAATTAAAATTAAAAATATATGGCCACATACATATATTATTTAATATAATTATAAACTTAATAATCTTATTTGACATAGAATAAAAAAAATTGCGTTAAAAATTACTAAATTATTAACAGACTTATTTAAAAATATATTGCGTAGAAACAACCTAAATTTTAATTACACATAAACTTAAAAATGTGGTTTTTTATATTATATATATATACTAAACTGTGACAGAAATTGTATATACAGTACAATTACGATATTAATATATTATATAAATTTGTAAAGGATATTATTTCAACTCTGTTATATTAAGGCAAAAAAATCAATATATAAAATATTAAAAAATATTTACTTTTTTACATTTTGGCATAAACTATTAAGGATAAATGATTAATTTAACAAAATTACTTTATTTAATTGCTTATTATTATTAACTTTCATATTTTTAATTAGTTATTTCCTCGTGCCAATTTATATTTGTCTTATTTTAATTTCGACTCCTAGATAGGGAATCTCATATTAATTGATTGATATTGAAAATTAAATTTAACAGCGAATTTTAAATGATTGGGGCTTCCGACATAATCCTAGGAATGCTGGACTTTAAAGAAGATGCTTTTAGCAAATCTATAATTAGTATTTTTTTTATTTTTGGATATAAGGGCACGTGCAAAGTGAGTTTTTATTTTCGTAAAATTTTGAAAATTCTGAAAATTTCAAAAATTTTATTTTTTTCAAAATTTTTTAAAAAATTTTTTATTTTAGAAAAATCATTTTATGTGCATATACTAAATTTGGCAACTTTTTAAAAATTTGCGTTTTATTACAAATTTTTTTTTTTCAAAATTTTGAAAATTTTACCAAAAATAAAAACTCACTTTGCACGTGCCCTAATTCAGATTATGTTCAAATAGTTAAAAAAATCAAAGAAGAGTATGAAATGAAAATAAAAAATTTAGAAATGACTTTGGAAACAAAAACAAATGAAGTTTTAAAACTAGAGGAACTTGTTATTATTAATTGTTTTAATCTTATAGTTAAAACCAATGTCAGCTCAAATAAATGGGAAGCAAAGTGAACTGGGGTGCTCATTGACCACTGCCAATATAAAATTCAAAAGGTATGCATTATTTGGTTATATTTTGTCATGGTTATTTTATCTAAATTATTTTTAAGAAGTCAAAGTCTAGATATACCTACCTTTGACGAAATTTGTGATAATTTTGACAAAATCAATAAAGGAAAGATAGTATCAGAAAATCAATATGAAAGTGTCAATCAAAAAATCAATTTGCCTTTACCCCATCTCAAGAAATTCAAGACTTGGAGTTCTTCTAGTGAGATTTTATAATTTTTTGGCATCTTAGAATTTTAACTCAAATATTATTACACAGGTCAACAAATAGTAAGAAGCGTAATTGTATGAAAACATAAAAAAATGCATCATTATGATGGCCTTATCTTATATTGGTTTTTTTAGGTTCTTCCATCTTTGGCTCCTTAGATCATACAACATAAATGACCTTTTATGACCAAATTGACAAATCTATATACCCAATAAAGAAAATATTTAAAAATCTTTTTTTGCATATAAAAATCCCTTATAACTTATATTTCACAATAAAAAAAATTTATTAACTTATCAAGCTCTTACATCGGCATTTAGTTAATACAAAATAATTTGTGTCTGCACTTAAATACGGCACAATATTTTTTAATAATTTTATTTTTTAAAGTTTGATTTCAACTTAACTATTGTGAATATGCAAAAATAAAATTTTATTTTATTTTTTTGAATCTTTTTAGGTTTTTTACCTTTTCTAAAATCCAATGTTTATTTAACTAAGTTTGATTAGAAAAAACGGTGAACAGATTTGATATTACCTAAAATGGCAGGTTTGATCTCTGTAGTTATCTAGTAACTCTTAAAAAATTTTTGACCTGTGTTATATGCAAGAACTTGTTATTATATTTTTTGTGTCTTGTACTTCTATATTGGAAAATAAAACTACAACTTTTTGGAAATATTTCTAGTATTTAAACTTTTCTATAAATTTGCATTTTAAATTAGAAAATAGTTAATTGAAACATTTTTATAAGAATATTCTATATTTTTTTATACATTATTTCTCCCATACTTATTTTCCTTATAGGCAAGCTGATACAAAAAAGACCTCATGATTTTATCAAAAAAAATTACGCTACCCAAGTGTGTAACCCTTGTGGGAAAATTATTTTGGGGGGCCAATCATTGAAGTGCCAAATATGCAAAACCATATGCCATATTCAGTGCCATAAAAATGTTCCCGTTCCGTGTTTGCCAGTTAAAATTCCGAAAAATATAAAAGAGGTAATTACAGATTTAAAGTAAGAGCACATTCAAAAACATTTATTGAACACAATTTTTCATATATTAATTAGTTTAGTTGTACATAGATTAAAATTTGAGCGAACAATGAAAATCATAAAACCGAGGTAAAATAATTTAATAATGGATCTTATAAATCTTATTTGTTTTCCAAAGTATTTGTAAAATATAAATATTATAGACCATGATTTGTTATTCAAGATATACTAAATCAAAATACAATTAAAATACGTATCCAGGTCAACAAATTTTGAGTGTGAGCTAACCACAAAGAATGAACCTGCCATATTAGAGATTTTCTAATCCGTTTACCGTTTTTTCTACTCAAACTCAGTACATTGAAAATATTAGGAAATTTGCCATAAAAACAAAAAAATAAAAAAAATAATAGATTGTAATTTTTTTTTGCATATTCACAACAGCTAATTTGCTAGATTCAAACTTATGCGAAATATTCTGTATTATCTAAATGCTGATGTAAAAATATACAAAAAACATTTTTTATTATTATTTCAGATGAGAAATATAAATTACAAAAGATTTTATATAAAAAGGATCCTTATTTTTTTTAGATAGGCTCTCGGGGTCAATTTGTCAATGGTTAAAAAGGTTATTTTTTTATATGGATGTATCTAAGCAGGGCTGGGAAAAAAACTAAATGGGCTTTTTTTTATCAAGTTTTTGGGTTTTTTTTTCCAAATGCCCACAAACTCGTGGGCATGGCAAAAGAAAAGCCCCTTTTCTTGCTTAAAGAAAAGGGGCATGTTTAAAAAAAGCCCCTTTTCTTAAAAAAAACTCCTAGGAGCTTTAAGAAAAAATAACCCACCCATCAAAATTTGTTAAAATTATTATAGAAAACATAAAATGGGTTTTTTGGGGCTCTTTTTAAGAGCCACTTTTTGTGGGGTTTTTTTTGCCCCTTTTCTTAGTAAGGGCTTTTTTTGAATTCTTATTTTGGCCCTTTATATTTGCCCCCCTTTCTTTTTTTATGTTTTAGGGGAAAAAATGAGCCAAAGTTTTTTGGCTCATTGTTTTCCCAGGCCTGTATCTAAGTAGCCAAATGAGGAAGAAATTACGAAAACGAAAATATGAGATAAGGCCATTGTAGAGATGTTTGCAATTATGTTTATATAAATTAATTTTTCTGACATTTGTTGACCTGTGTAACTTATGTTTTATTTCAAATGATGAGATATTACTTAAGTATACCAGACTTTTTCTTCAACTTTGGGATAAACAGCTTGTTTAGTACCAATCACATCTTTGTTGGTTTTGAAATAATATTATTTGAATTTTGAATATTTTAATTTAGTTGTTTTAAAAATAGAATTTTTTTTAAGTAGTTAGAATTTGTCAAAAGGGGTATTAACTAGATTTTAAATCCTTAAATGGCAAGCTTGGTCTTAAAACTTAAAATTAAATTATAGATATTAAATATTAAATAAAGGTATTTGGCCATTTATTTTATTATATATCTGAATTTTGATCGAATTCTGGAAATCTTTAAAGCATATGAGTAAAGGCCATTATGTAATCTATTTTGATGCATCTTAATTTACCGTAATCACAATGTTAACCAGTGTAATCATAATACACTTTGCAAAAATTTTTGTTTTGATATGTCGTTTAATTTTTTGAATTTCGTTTTTCCTCCTGTAGAAACACCTTTTGTCGGACTATGTACCGACCTTACCTCCATATATTCCACCCATCGTTATACATTGCATCAATACAATAGAGACAAGAATGATATATGACCCTGATCTATACTTTCTTCCCGGGTATATTTTAAAACATTTTGTTTGCATTGAAAAATTTATTAGGTGAACATATTTCCCCAAAGATTAAACACTGGAAATTTTTGAGAAAATGTCAAAAAAAAATATTGAAGATAATTAATTAAACTTCAAAATAATGTTTTATAGGGGTCCTATTTATGTTGGGGTGCTAATTATTTTGTTAATGGTTAAGAATTTTATATATTTATTCTTTCCATTTATTGGGATGTAAAATATGAGTTTTAAATGGTTTTTTTTTCATATAGGTAATATTAAAATCGTTAGCCACATTTAGCCCTTTTTCTACATATATTTAAAAAAATATATAAGGCTTAACAACATTGGAAAACAGAAAATATACATCAAATAGGACCATCTCATTCATATTATTTTCACCCCGTTTAACAACTTTCTTTTTTCACTCATTGATTTTTGTCGACCTGTGGAGTAAGAAACTAAATTTATAAGTGTATAATTTCTTACATCACATTTAGTTATACTATTGGGAATCCCAACTTGTAAGGACACAAAATAAAAATATGAAAATTTTCATTATTTTTTTTTTAATTATTTGTAAAATAAAAGTTTACTTTAAACTTGGCCTTACATAAGAATTGTATATATTATGTCGTTCGTCCACAATTTTATTTCCTTATTTACTTTATAATTTTTTTTATAGATCAAAACATGAGGTTATGGAAGTTAAAAAGAAAATGTTGGGGGGCAAGGGTTCACCTCTTTTGGTAATTTGTTTAATTTATATTAAATTTTTATATGTCATTTATTATGTGATTTATCGCATCTATTACACATATCTGCAAAAAAATACTGAAATAAAATGTGAAATATTTTACATCATATCATAAACAGCTCGACAAATTTATGTTACATCAATTTTGGGACCAGACCTGCCATTCATTTAAATCCGTTTACCATAATTTATATAAAATCACATTTATGTATGGGCATCTATAAACATTATGAAATTTTGAAATAATATAACAAAAATTTGAAACAAAAAAACATTGAAAAAAATTAATTTTGCAATTGAAGATCTTGATATACTCGGACAACTTTTAGCGCATGTAAACTTTGTTGTCTAATACACTTCAAGATAATAACGTTGAGCTTGGAATAGGTTAACGCCAATAAGTTGTCCGTCTATTCTGAGAGCCTAGGCACTAAAACCTAGGTTACCGGTGTTAATTTTCATTTTTGCGGGGTCTGCAGTAAAGTTTAAAGTTTTCAGGCGTCTCCTAATGCGGGAAAAGTTCTGGAGGAAACTCCTATAACACTGATTTTTTTAGAGCCTATCATACATAATCTTTCTCATTATTTTAGATGAAAAATAAAGGTTGCTGAGTAATTTCTATAAAAGTATTTATTTATTTTTTAAATTTTTTCTCTTCACTTATTCTCGAAGTCGCAAAATCTGTTAATTTGGCTATTTTTCAATTTTTAAAGTATCCAAGTTTAGATTATATTGCGTTAAGATATATAAGATAAGGTAACACATCATTTAGATTATTTTGTTAAAGTTTCATAATTTTTAGGGATGATTAATTTTTGTCTACCTGTGTTATTAAGGGCACATGCAAAAGTTTTTATTTCCCTAAAAGCTAAATTTTAAATTATTTTTTTTTGTAATAAAACGCAAATTTTTATAAAATTGCCAAATTTGGTTTTTTCTCTTAAAATATTTTTCTGAGATAAAATTTTTTTTTAGGAAAGAGAATAAATTAAAATTCTACGAAAATTAATACTTTTTTGGCCTAGTACATATTTTTTTTCCTCAAACCGCCGTTATTGCCTTTTGAACGGACAAGAAGTGTAATTTTTTTGAGCCGATATATTTATGTTAACCGTCGATATGTGTTTTTCGCGTTTAGAGTTTGTTAAATTTTTCGCAAAATTTGTAAAATAAAAATAATAAATATTTGAAATTTTTTCTCAGCACAAATAAGTATTATGTTTTGCAATATTTTTTTACACCCCTGGCAATTGCTCTAAGTATGTTTGAAAAATTAATTAAGTTATTTTAGTTTAAACTTAACTATCATAACTGATCATTGTTTCATCATAAGTTCATTAGAATATAAATTTAAGCTATTTAACAATCATTTTATTCAAGTTTTATTTTATAAAATTTTTAAAAATAAAATAATGAACTCTAGACGCGTCCTTATACTTAATTTATATATTTTAAGCGTATCTATGGTTTGATTACAAATTTTTTTGCTATATGCTATAGAATACTCAATCAACAAACATGTTAGGACATGTTTTGCAACATTTCCTAAATAACCTTACGGAGCCATTACTAACGATGGCTCTACAACCAATATTTATTGGTTCAATTGGTATTTGATTTATATATGTATTTTTTTTATATTAAATCTGAAATTTTAAACTTTCAATGCGAGTACTATTCTGCAAGTAAGGACGTCCAAAGCCTTGACTAAGCTCTATTATATGGCCGAAAAAAATTTTTTGTTGGAAAATTACGAAAAAAAATATGGAGCAGGGATTTAAACCGAATTCCGTCCCGTTTTAACCTCTTTTTTTGCTAACCCAGGTTTCAACATAACCTTATTATAGTTATACGAATTACTCGACTTTTTTGCTTCATAAGTTCGATAAAAATCAATGTGAGAAAAGGAAAATTTTGACATTAAAATGGATTCCCAAATCGGCTTTATCTTTTTAACATTTTCCGTCTCCCAAAATTTCTTTCTGATTATGTTATTTTTTAGTTATATATATTAAAAAATGGCTAAGATTTGCCAAATAGACTAATTTTGCGACCTGAAGATTTTTATGAAAAAAATTCATTGTTTAAAATTACTTGTAACTCTTAATGAGAATTAATTAAAATATTTCAAGATCTTACGTGAAATATAAATGTTATGCTTGAACTTTTAATTATTGACATTTTTTGTTTTTAACCAATGTTTTGCAACTTCACATTTTGCAAAAAAAATTCTTTTTTTATTTAAAAATTTAAAAATTAAACTTGTTTTCTGAATGTTTTAGAAAAAGGTTAAATTTTAAGAGAATATTAATATTGTATATTTTTATATATGTATGCAGCAATGCACTACATATATAACCATTACACTGGACAACAAAATTGGGACGACCCTAAGCATCATTTAGGGCAGTTATAGTTTTTTGTCAAGTTTTTGGCCATGATCACGAATATGAAATCAAAATTTTTTTCCATGCCTCAGATTATTAGTTATTCGATGTCAAAGTTGAGATTTTTCAATTTTGGGGTTTTGGCATCTATATCTTAAAACCTATGGGTAGTAACAAAAGTTTAAATATATATTTAGATAATGGAACATTCCGTATTAACCTAAGGGGTTTAAATTTTTTTATATTTTTTTTTTCATTTTTATAAAATTAGTGGTTTTCGTCATATCCGTTTTTTAATCTTAATTAACTTTAAAATAAATTGCTAATACTTTTAAGCTTTAACCTTTTTCAGATGGGGTTTTTTATGAGGAATGTGAATATGTCAATAGAATTTTTTATATATTTAATAATTAAAAAAATTTTGTGAATTTATTTCTGAACTTTGGACGCGGTTTAATAAATATTGGAGGCATTGGAATAAAATACAAAATCCGGGATCGTTATCGCAAGAAAATTATCTATAAAACCCTCAAACTATCGTTTTGATTTTGTATGTCCAGTGTTATTTTATAATTTTTAAATTGAGGAAGGTTACCGAAATATTTTTTTAATTAATATTTATTTTTAATTCTATATAACATTTATTATTAACGAGTTTATGAATTAATAAATATTTCAAATTATTTTTTGTTTTTTTTCTCAATATTTTAAATGTTTTTAACTAGCTGCTTTAAGTTTGATTTGGATTCTTTATATGGCAGGTTTAATCTCTGAAGTTAGCTCATAGGTTTGAAAAATTTGTAGAGGTTTGTTCTTTTAATAATTTTTTCGAAAAACAAAACATTTATTAAGCAAAAAAATAGTCTTTGTTTATTTCTCAATTTAGCTCTGACTGCTTCAGAAGAATATATTCCGCCAAAAAAAAGTGGTTAAAATAAATTTTTTTAAATTCTCAAATAAGTGTGATATTACAGGACGTTTTCGACTTGTCAACCTTTATTTGACATGGAAAATCATATTTTGTTTTAGTGCAAAGTTCCTTTATATAACTAGTTTGATAATAAATTTCAATAAGCATAATTTTTCTATAAATTTATATTTCAAATAAGGTATTTTATTTGCTTAAACGTAATTTATTGATTTTTTGGAAAACTTTGTTCATAGAATAAATGTAAAGTTTTAAAATAGTAATAACTTACTTTACATGTGACTTTAAAAAATTTACACAATATTTAATAAATTTCCTTAATATTTTTAAATATTTTCAGGAAATCAAGATACTTTATGTCAGTTGGTCAAAAAATTGCCCTTGCCCAATCGTGACACTTTATCGTTTTTGATGCTTCATCTACAAAAGTTTATTTGTCTTTCAAATTTTATTTTGTAAAAATTTACAAATTGTCCTGCAAAATTACCCGATTTTTAAATATTTTTTTCTGTTAAAACTATATCCTTGTTATTTTAATTTGTGGTATTAAATAGTCGGATTTTGAACGTGGTATTGTAATTTTAACAGTTTTGAAAAAAAAATTCAATTTTGAACGCCCCCATATTTATTTACACATCTCGATAATTAAATGGGATATATAAACGGTAATATAAAAGCCCAGATACTTTTTTTTATTCATTTAACGTCTTTTTCAAATCCAATTACAAAGGCTATCTATCAACCTTAAAAACTAAAAAATGTTATAATATTTTTTTTGCATACATTTAAACTGATAACTCAAAAAAATTTCACTTGAAACTAACTGATATGAAATAGTGTCTAATTTATGTTGGAGTGACAACTACACATGTCAACAAATATCAATGAAAATACCGTGGATTTTATGAAAACATAAAAAAATTTATCCCCATGATGGCCTTATCTCATATTTAGTTTTTTGGTTTCTTCCGGCTTCGGCTCCCAGCTTCTGTCCATATCAAAAAAAGAGTATTGACCATTGACAGATCGAGAATGCCCTTAAAAAACCTTTAAGGAATCATTTTTTCATATAAAAATCTTTTTTAACTTATAGCTATCATATCAATTAACAAAATAATTTTTTTTAGTAAGCTCTTACATCAGCAGTTAGATAATACAAAGTATTTCGCGTCCAAACTTAAATGCGACGCGTTATATAAGCGGTTTTTAATAAAAGTTTTAAGTTTGTATTTAATATTTTAGCCTTTAAATATGCAAAAAAAATTCGATTTATTTTTTTGTTTTTGAATTTTTTTTGTTTTTTTTTTGGCATTTTTTTTAATATGATTAAAAAAGACGGTAAATTTGAAAATCCCTAAGATGGCAGGTTTGATTTACGTAGTAGTTAAGTTGACCTTTTCTATATAACGTAAATGTTAATGGTAGGGCTTGATACTCTCAGAATTTTTATCACCAAAAATAGGTTAGAGTTAAATTGAAAATAAAAATGTTTTCAGGGATTTTTGAGTTCAAAAAACAGTCAATTTGGTCAAATTTGGTTACTTGTTGGGTCTGTGATGATTTGAAAAATGAAAAAATGGCCGCTGCCATAATTATTTTTAAAAATGTTAAAAAAATCAATAAAAAAATTTACCGTGTATACTGAAAGTTTATGTGGTTTGGCTGCTTTAAGATATGCCCAACAAATTTTTTTGAAAGCAACAAACTATTTTTGAAAAAAAAATTAAAAAAAAATGTTCATTTTACAATTTTTTTTTAGCCATCGTTGTAAATTAAGTGCGTTTTTTAGCCGCAGCCATGGGATATTCTTGGCAAATTTATTAACTTTTGTTTATATGTTATACAGAACTTCTCAGATCAATTTTACCCTGACCAAATCTCAGATTGCAAATGTGTTTGCATTAGCCATAGTCGGATTGAGCCAGCCTACTTGCTATCCTCAATTACTTACGGACGCCTTTGCGGAACCAACCTTGGTAATTTCAATTTTTTAAAGGCTCTTTCTTTTTCAAATCTTATTTTAACAGGATGTCGTGCGCGTGCCAACGCACCCGAAGCTGAAGAGGAAAACATTATTATCACGCGGACGAAGCTGAAGAGAATAAGAAAATATTATTAATTTGTTTTATAGTGGAAGTTTTTTTGTGGTAAAAAAAGAGGAATTTGTTTTATGTTGGCTGAGTGCCGGGAGTAATCATGAGGAATTCGATGTTTTGATGCATTGAAATTAATAAATTGTTTAAAATAAATATAAAAGTCTGAATAATTGAAGGTTTCAAATAAATATCTACAGGTATTTATTCTTTATTCTTATGCCCCTCGCCCTAATAATCCCAGTTTTTTCCCCGCGGAGCACGGCAATTGGATAATAATTATAACTTTCCCCTTTGGACCCTAGTATCCGGCAATGTCCCAGTTTTTGTCAACGGCCACGAGCCTGTCACAGAATAAATACATATTTTTACCTCATTTTTTCTTATGCAACATGAGTTACATGAAAATTAATATAATATTTTATTCCTACAGACACTTGTATGAATAATTCATAGACAATAAAAATACATAAACAATTGGTTTTGAGGTTTCCCTCATACCTTACCCCATTCAGGGGGCGCCATACCCGTTAGAGCTTTGAATCTTTTAATCCGAGGAAAGCAATTAATATTGCCAACGGGTTAAATACTAAGATTTGCTCGAACGCCCGCGACCTAGGTTTTTAGCCTAGGCTCTTATTTTAAGCATATCGTTTAAGGCCTACTGCCTAAGCAGGCCACTCAGCAGCTTAAAGTGGTTACACATGTATACCTTTTTCCGAAGAAAAAAGCTTCCTGTGCATGGATTCGAACTCGCAACTCCTAAGACAGGAAGGTTTGCCACTGAGCTTTTGAGCCGACATAATAATTTTGTTGTATATTTAGTTTAAATTGTCGTTTTATCTATATGACCACATATATTTTTCCTCGCATTTTTGAACAAAGGCGTTACGGTTACACTCAGTTTTTATCTTTTTTAAATTTAGAAATCTTGATTTTTAAAATTTTGTTTTTATTTAGATTTTTTTATAATTTATTTATTAATTATTTTATGAAACTAAATTTGACAGTTTTTTTTTTCAAAAAAGTGTTCATTTACAATGAAAATTTTACCAAATTTAAAAATTTACTATAAACTTGGCCAAACATAAGTTTTTATTTTTTTTCCTAAGGGCACGTGCAAAGTGTGTTTTAATTTTCGTAAAATTTTGAAAATTCTGAAAATTTTGAAAATTTATTTTTTTTTAATTTTTTTAAAAAAATTTTTATTTCAGAAAAAGCTTTTGAGCATATATTAAATTTGGCGACTTTTTAAAAATTTGCGTTTTATTAAAAATTATTTTTTTTTAAATTTTGAAAATTTTACAAAAATAAAAACTCACTTTGCACGTGCCCTAAAAAACAAAACCTTATTTTAAATGTTACTTATCTCTTGGCAATAGGTATCATATGGCCAGGTGCTAATTTGAAAAATAGTTAGTTAGTCAATATAAGGAATTGTGGTTGTCTCACTTTTCTTTGAATGAGAGGATATAAAGATTTCTTGGGCTAACGGATTCACAATTTTAATTTAAACAATAATTTTATAATTTTTAAAAAATTTGTTGAAAATTTTTTTTTATAAACGTTTTAATTTTATTATTCCTTTGCAATAATTGTGTCCATACCGACTTGAGCACTTATTTTGGATATTTTTAAAATATGCTATATTATCCTGCAAATAAAACTATTAAATAAGTTTTTTTAAATAACAAAGAAATTAAGAGCTTGAATTAAATGGGGTTAGGGTGTGTACCGCACACGATCAGTTTTATGGTTAGAAATTTGGCTTCAAGTTGATGTTGGTTTTGATCCTTACAAAAAATATTATTAACTCCTTTAATTTTTTTATCCCCTAATATTTTTTTTTCGTTTTTCTTTTCTAAAAACGTTTTACTAAATAAAACACAAATTATTCAATTCTTCATTCATGACCTTTTCTATTTGCCTTAATTTTTATTTTGATTGAAAATTCCTTACCCTTTTTTTAAACGGATTAACTTATGTTTAAAAATAATTATTCGGAACTTATTTAAATTTGCTCGGGTTTTTATTTATGAGCAAAATATGATAATTAAAATTAAATTGCAACTAAACTATGTTGCCTGTAATAAAAGTTAATACACAGGCCAACAGATTTTGAGCTAATTTTAGAAACAAGCTTTACATGATGACTTTTTGATTTTTTACCGTTAACTAAATTTTGTAAGCCAGTTATAAACATAAAAAACAACACGATTATAATTTATAAAAAAAATTTATTTACATTTTAATATTGTTAATTTAAACTTCAAATATTATTATTTTCAAACCTATATGTCGGTTCCTATGAAGCAAATATTCTTTGTAACCTAAAAGTTGATGTACGAGCCTCAAAATTTTATATATCCTTATTTAATAAATATAATTTACAAGTTAATTTAATCTGAAGAAAATTTTTTTTTCAATTGGTACTTTTGAGGTCGCAAAACTAGCCAATTTGGTTCAATTAGGTTGTTTTTTCGATATATTACAATGGTTAACAAATTTTTGATAATATGAGCTAATTAGAGATTTTATACCTGTTCATTGTAGAGATTTTTAATTCCATTTATCGTTATTTTAAATCAAACTTTGTAAATTAGTTATAAATATTGAATATTTTTTAATTAAAAAATAAAAAATAAAGTTATAATTAAAACAGTATAAGTTAAATTTAATCTTCAGAATATTTTCATTTAATATTTTGATTTCTATTTAGGGATCCCAAATATATTGTTTAATCTACTAATTGTTGATGTTATAAGCTTGATATACTTGAAATTTTATTTATTTGAGATAAAAATATAAGTCACGAGTTATTTCAAAAAGTCTTATATTTTCTCTCTAGGGTGTTTTCTAAGTCTCAGTCTGTCACTTTCGGCCTTTAATTTAATGGCGTGGCCGAAAGCGAAAGCTACGAAATTTGGAATATTTTGCAGACTTGAGGATCAATTCTTTTTAGTTTTAAAAAACTTTTTTTTTCGATTGATTGTCGACCTATATATTGTTTTTGAATATATTTACCATTCAGCCTTTATTTACTTAGGTCGTTCTCGTTCAAATTTTATTCTTTTTTTTTGCTTAAAGTTTGAAAAATATGTAATGGTTTAATGTTAGAATTTATTTTGCGTTATATTTAATTATGATAATATCATTTAACAGAGGTCAACAATTTTTTAGAGTCATGAGCTAAATACAGAGTTCAAACCTGTTTTCATAGGATTTTTGAATCCGTTGATTTTTTTAATATTTTAGCCAGCTATAGAAATTAAGAATTTTAGGAAAAATGTTACAAGATTTAAAATCTGAAATATATAGAATTTTTTTTACCTCTTTTACACATTTAAAATGATTTCATTCAAATTATATTTTCGATAAAAACTGATAAAATCGTTTCATCTCTTTTACACATTTAAAAAGATTTCATTCAAATTATATTTTCTATAAAAACTGATAAAATCGTTTCATATTGTTAGGACGCAAAATATTTTGTATCATCTAAATGCTGATGTGAGTAGGGGCTTGATATTAGTTTGTTTCTCATTATTTGAGATTATAAATATAAATTACAAGGAAATGAAAAAAATGTTCTTTTATTTTTTTTTAAAGGAATTCTCGAGGCCGCAAAATTTGTTAATAACTTTTAGGAGCCAAAGGCGGAAGAAACAAAGAAAAAAGAAAAATATATAAGATATGGCTATCATGGGGATGGTTTCATGTTTTTATAAAATTCACATTTTTGACATTTGTATTTGTTGACCTATGTAATCTAAGTTTTTATGTATTTAAATATGAGTTTATGTTTTTAATTTATTTTAACCACTAACACCGAAGAAGCAAATGTTAAAAAACTAATGGGTAAAAAAAATATTTGATGTAACCCAGAATTCATAAATTACACTAAACGCGCCTTTAAATATGAATATTTCATAAACAGTATTTGTATTATGTAGCCTTGTATTTTATCAAATATATTTCTTAAGGTGGAACAATTGATTGCAATACCAGCTACGTTTTGGAATGATTTTATTAACACAGAGGATTTAACTGACGATGCGTTTTCCTCAAGCTCTGTCCACAGTAAAACTTTTAAATATTTTAAAATTTTATATTGGTTATATATATTTTATATGATTCAATTTTAAAGGTAATTGAAAGAATTAAATTCTAAAATTTATTAAAAATAAACATATATGGTCAAATTCAGTCTAACATTTGTGTTAAATATGCATGCATGTAATAATGTGGGTTAGGCCATTGTGGCCTAACCCTTAATGAATTTGGGTCGAATTATTCTGGATCCTTACTGTTAGGTGTATGTACGTTGATAAAATGAATGATTTGTCTTCAAAATGTGTAATTAAATCAAAAAATTAAAAATGTCTTGTTTACAGTAATAAAAAAAATGTTTATTTAATTCCTAAGTTTGCCCTATTGTAAAATCAAAATAGCAAAAGGCTTATTTTTAATAAAAGAATGTTTTAAAAGATAGCAAGCAAATTATATTGGGAAGGTGTGAGGGTATTTTTAAAAGCAAAGCCCACCAGCTTATTGTACTAGACGGCTCCAGGAAGCATCAAGCGAAATTTTAAGCAAAGTTTTTTCAAAAAAATGTCTATTACACATGTCAACAAATATCAATGTCACAAACGTGAATTTTATGAAAACATAAAAGAATGCATTCGCATGATGGCCTAATCTCATATATATTTTTTGTTCTGCTTAGTTTTTTCCATCTTTGACTCCTTAGATTTGTCTATAACGTAAAATGGCCTTTTTTGACCAATCGAAAAAATTTAAAAATCATTTTTGCTTATAAAAATCCTTTGTAACTTATATATTTATTCACAAATGATAAAAAATCAATTTTAATTATTTCAAGCTCTTAAATCGGCATTTAGATAATAGAGAATATTTTGCGATCAAACTTAAATACGATTGTGAAGTTTGAATTTAACAGTTTAACTATTGTGAATGTGCAAAAATAAAATTTCAATTTAATTTTGTTTGAATCTTTTTTGTTTTTTTTTACCTTTTTTCTAGAATTTTCAATGTTTATACCTGACTAACTAAGTTTGATTGGTAAACGGGTTTAATACCTAGATGGCATGTTAAATCTCTATTTACCCATAAGTCATAACTCTCAAAATGTTAACCTATGTTATTTATTAAACCAAAAGAAAAGCCTTCGTTCGTGAACCAAAAGCCTTTAGGAAAGCATAAGGCGAAATTTATTTTAAGCAGCGATATTTTCCTAAACGAATGTGTTTTACGTCTAAATTTAAACACTATCTATTAAGGCTTCCCGCAAAATAAACCTTGTTATAGAAGTTTTCCATTAACCCTATTCCCCTTTAGAAGACGATTTTCTCGTCAGGGCTTTAGATTTTAAAAGCAACGGTATAATTTTTCAAACCTAGGCCCTCCACAAAATGGCTAACTTTGGGTTGGAGGTCAACCATCCGAAAGCTAACCAGAACATTGCTTAGCTTACTTAGTTCGATTAAAAAATTGTTAACACATTTGAAATGGATGTCTGAAATTTAACCTATGATATCTCGAAAATTTGCCGAGTTGTGGTAATCAGCACACTGACATGATGTTTGTTGACCTGTGTAATATTTAAAGTTGAACTTTAATGGGAAAGGGCACAAAAAATTTTCATCTAAAAATTTAACCTTTCATATAAGAGACAATCTAAAACTCAACCTATTTGAAATTATACAATAAATTAAGTTGTTGTTTATTAATATAATTATTTTTGCAGTTTTATATATGGTCAATTCCACCTCAATCCAGCAAGTCCGGGAGGGGTACCCCTTTTGATTTGGCTGAAATTTTGCATGGAGGTAGTATCTAAAAGTATCTCATAATCTGGAAATTTTTTTTGACCGGAAGTGATTTTTGACGAAGATAGGGGCAAAAGAAATAAAAATTGCAAGGTGAATTTTCACATTTGATGCAACTTTGGGAGGTTATAAGTCAAAAAGTATTATAGCTAGAGACTTAATTTTTTTTTATTCTGAAGAGGACAATAAGGGCTATCTTGCATGTGTTTATAATTTTAAAATTATTTTTTTGAAATTTTACAATTTTGTAAAGTACATTCAATTTGATATAACTAAAAAAACGTATTTTTGAATTTCTTAAAAAATTGCTGAAATACAGTCCTTAGTATTCATTATTAATATGTGAACTCAAAAGTATGGGACCGACTAGACTTTTTAAAAAATTCAAAAAAAAAATTTTTTTTTTATGATTTTTAGACAAAAATTTGCTCCCTGTACTATATTAAAGTATTTAAAAGTGCCAAATTTGTTTATATATAAGAAGTTAGACATAGGGGCAAATATGTTAGGCTATAACAGTTTTATTAATTTGATTCAAACTATTGTCAATTTTGGAAAGAAAAGGAGAACTTTAGAACAAAAAAATTGGTAATTTCTAGTATTTTACTCCTATCTTCTAAGCCGACTTTCTGGGTCACTACCAAACCAATTTGAAAATTTTAAACTGCATTTTATACATAAAACATCACTATATAACATATATTTCCCCCAACATTTTTTAACGTACCCATAGCTTTTTATGAAATAAAAACCAAAGTTTGCCAGGTTTTTTGAAATTTTAAGGTGTAAAAAATAAAAACTTAAAATTTTTATGCTAATATATGTTAACTTTTACTAGTCATTTTTAGTTTGATGAACAATATTTGAATATGTACATAATTCTCAATATTTATCCTCGGCAAAATTCAAAAAATTTGTTAAATTTATTGGATAAAAAAAAATTTAAGAGGATTTTAGAAAAAATAATAAGGTTAAAAAATTTATAAAAATTAATTTTTTTCTATTAATTAATAGTTTTTAAATAAAACAGCCTCAACAACGTTAAATCTGACAAAAATAAGTAAAATAGAATATATTTGGCCTATTTAGAGTATTATGATTTAACAGATTTTCTTTTTTTTATGATTATCAACAAACTTAAAATAAACGTAAAAAGTCAATTATTTTAACATAGTTAGTTATATGGTTTTTTGATATTATAACTACATAAAAGAAGTCAATTTTAGGGTTAAACAACTTTAAATGATTATAACGGGCAGAATTAGCTTCAATGATGAATTTTAAGACTAAATATTAGACCCAATTTAGTATAAACAAAATATAGACATTCAGTCTTTTTTATTAATTTTTACAAATGCCAAATAAGTTTTTGAAAGGCTATTTAGAGCAAGGAACACCATATATATCTAACTGACCTTAATAAAGTTTAAAACAATTTAAGTTCCAATTACATTTTAGTTTTATAATATAGACGCACTAAACCTATTAAAGAAAGAGGAAATATTACTGTTACTTGATTCTATGGGCATATAGATTTGGGCATTGACCTAAAGTTTTTTATAACTAAATGCGTTCCTATTTTAACACAAAAGTGTGTTCTAATAAATACATTTAATTACAATTAATAAAAATAATGAAATGATTTAATAATCTTATTTTTTTATAATTTACTTATCTAGTTCTTTTAAGATTTTCTATACATAACATATATATTATTTTTTTTAACACTTTAACAGGCAAAATATGACTGATTATATAGGTTCTAGATATTTTTAGATAATTTTGCCAAAATAATAAAAAAATAAGCTTGCACAGACGAATACAATCTGCGTTAGTTTTTTGACACCTGAAAATTTGCTGTTTTTTGGCAAATTTTGGTATTTTTATTGTAGAAGCGTCAAAATGGAGTATAAAAAGGTGGGGCTATTATACGTTATTAAGCAATATTTTATCTATAAAATAAATGTTAAATATCAAAAAAAGGTTGGCTGGTTAACCAGAAAGTCGATTTTAAAAACAGGCAAAATTTTCACTTTTTTCGGTTTTAAGGTTCACTTTTTCATTGTAAATTTAATAATGGTAGTAATTAATTAAATCAAACTATTATGGTCTAACATAATTGCCCATATGTCCTGCTTTTTGAATACTGTCAAATTTGGCACATTGGCATATTCTAATATAGTGCAAAGGGCATAAATGTGTCCCAAAATTAGTGCAAAAAATTGATTTTTTTAAATTTTGTAAAAAGTCATGGCGGTCCCAAACTTTTTAAATCATATATTTATTAACATTATTAAAGGCCATATTATATAATTTTTTCAGAAAATTCAAAGAAACGTTTTTTGAGCTATTTGTGTTTAAACTTGACTTTAATTTTTTGGTAACTTAAAAAAAATTTTTTTAAATATTTTTTGCATCTAAGGTAGCCCTTATTACGATCTTCAAAATAAAAAAAAAATGTTGACTCTAGCTACAATACTTTTGATGATACATCCGCGCAAAGTTGCCTCAAATTTTTTTTTTGCAAAAAAATGAAAAATATTTTTGCTCATATCTCGGTCAAAAATCACTTCCGGTCAAAAAAAATTTAGGTTTTTATCAGCATCCTAGGACCCTACCAGTGTACCAAATTTCAGCCAAAACTGAGACTTCAAGGGAAAAAGTTTGTCGATTTGAGGTGGAATTGACCATATATATATATATTTTAAATATATGATATAGCGCCGCGATGGGAAGATCTAAACACAACTTTAGGAGAAAGGTAAAAAATATTAATTTACATTAGAAGCAATTATATTTTTCAAAGTAGAAAATTGTTAAACTTACACAGGTCCACAATTTCGAGAGTTATGAGTTAACTACAGAGAACCTGCCATCTTAATTAAATCTGTTTACCGTTTTTCCTAATCAAACTTAGTTAGTCAGTTATAAACATTGAGAATTTTAGAAAAAAAGAACCAAAAATAATTTAAAAACAAAAATAAATTGAAATTTTATTAATTGCATTCATAATCTGAAAAGTTTTTACTTCAAATAATTTTTTCATTAAAAACCGATAATATAACGCGTCCTATTTAAATTAGAACGCGAAATATTTTGTATTATTTAAATGCCGATGTAAGAGCTAGATATATTAATAAAAATTTTTTCCCATTATTTGTGATTAAAAATATTTACAAGGGATTTAAATATGCAAGAAAGATTTTTAAATTTTTTCGCCATCACGAGTATGCAATTTTTTATGTTTTTATAATAATCACGTTGCTTACATAAATATTTGTTGACCTGGTATTATTAATAACATTTAAATTTAACAAAATAACATGTAGTTATTCTGTACATGTGTTTACATATAAATGGGTTTTTTTGATTTAGATTTTTTCTGGCGGATAGGTTTGATAACAAACTCTACCTTATAACAAAGTGCTAAATTTTTATTATGAATGCTGTTTGTACTATGCGTATAATTTTTATAAATTTAAGTTTAAAATTAACTTCTGTGTTTTGACACAATTAAATATCAATGCCAGAAAAAATAAGATTAAGAAAACATAAAGGCATACATTTTCATGATGGCCTTATCTAATAAATGTTTTTCGTAATTTTGTCCGCCTACGGCTCCTAATGTACATATCGAAAAAATGGCATTTTTGACCAAAAAGATAGATTTTGCGACCCCTGTAAAATGAAAAAATTTAAAAATTTTATTTCATATAAAAATCAAACTTATGTTTATCATCTTAAATAATAAAAAATTATATTTTTTTATTATTATAAGCTCTTACACCATATAAATACATATGCATCCAAATATAAATATGACACGATATAATTGATTTTTAATAATTATACTTTTAAGATGAATAAATAATTTAGCAGCTGTGAATGCAATTCATTTTTGTTTTCGATTTTTTTTTATATTTTTTTACATTTTTAATGTTTAGAGCTGACTTGTGAATTTGTTTATATACGAAAACGGATTTGAAAATTCTTAAGATAGCAGGTTTGATCTCTGTTGTTAGCTCTTAATTATAAAAATTTGTTGACCTGTGTACTACAATTATTATTAAAAATATTTTAGAATCAACTCACCGTTTAAATGTCCAGGCATGTATAACTGAAAATGATGTCTTAACGAAATTATGGATGTTTATATTACTACACTCAATATTATTTTACGAAATATTACTATATTAATTTATTATATTTTTATCTTTTAATAATTTAATTTTTATTGTTTATATTTTATGTTTTTTAATGTTTTTTTAAAAATACCTATTTTAATCAATTTTTTAAAAGGTTTCAGTTTTTAATTTTGATTTGCCAATAATATAAGTATTAACGAGAATCATTTTTTAATTATTAATATATTGTCAAATGTGCTAATAAATGAAGATTTTTATTTTTAATTACCATATAAACATTTTTCATGGTTCATCCCGCATTAAAAAGGTAAAAACTTTAAAAATGCTATATTTTGTAAAATGTGTTAAAATAGCATCAGCAAAATTACTTTCTTTAAGGCTTGCAAAAAAATTAACATTTTAATTATAAAAACACCTTTTTATTTGCAAGCTAAACTATTAAACTTAGACTTCAGATAATATCTTTTCATAAAATAATATATCGTGTCGTAATTAAGTATTTGCACGCAAAATATTTTGTATTTGTTTAATCAAGAAAAACATACGGATTTGAACCCTAAAATAGCAGGTTTGATCTCCCTTATTAGCTCATAACTCTAAAAATATGTTGGACCTGTGCTATTATATAAAATTTTAACAAGATTAATGTTTCTAAATTTAAGGCGCACCATTAAAATTTTGAAGTTTCTTTTTAAAATGCCTCCCGATCTCTAAATTTTGTTGACTTGCGTTTTTTGAGAAATTTTTTAACAAAATTTTTTTACATTTTTTCCCATTCCTTTTATAAATATAAATTAAGTACCTTAAATTGTTTATGTCAGCCTTGAATTGTTTTTGAAATCTATCCTTTTTGTATCTGTCCTGAACATAGTATATCAATTTTCACTGACCTTAATTTTATCTCTAAATCAAAGCGTTTATTATCAGCCTGTTAATATAAACAATTTGAATAAATTTTAAGAGTTTCTATGACCTCAAAACTTATAAAATTTATTAATATTGAAAGTATTTTTTTTATAATACACACATTTTGCCACCTCGAGACTTTAGCACTTAAAAATATTCTTAAAAATTATTTGGACATATTACTATAATTAAACCTGCTTTACATAAAAAATTAATTTTTTTGTAGATTATAATTAGAATTACATGATTGAAATAATAATCAATGCAGAAAATTTGCTTGTAAGTTATATAATTGTTTTTCCGAATTTAATTTAATAGACTAACTTTGGATTTAAAAGTCTCGCAATCGCCCTTTTTTGAAAATTTTTATGTGAGCAGGAAAGCCAATTAGTTGGACAAAGAGAAAGAGTGAGGAATAGACTTAAATATTGTTGATGTTTAAATCTGAGGACCTAAGTTTAAGTGTTCAAACTGAAATATTTATAGAATTAAATAGAGTACTTGTGGGAAACCATAAATAGTAGTAGGTTAGTGAAATTCTTTTATTACAAAGCTTGATAAATCTATGTATTTCAACCAATCACAAAAATTAGAAATAAGATATTTATGATGTAATTAATTATTTTAAGATCTTGTTTTAAAGAAATGGTTGCATTATTTTTAGTAGAGAAAATAGATGCGAATAATTAATTAATTAATTAATTAATTACAATTAGTATAGGTCTACATATAGTCTTAATATTATTTTATAACACAGGTCAACAATTTTTTGAGAGTTATGAGTTAATAACAGAGATCAAACCTGCCATCATAAGGAATTAAATTTGTTTACCATTTTCCTAATCAAACTTAGTCAGTTATAAACATTGAAAATTTTAGAAAAAAAGGTCAAACCAAAAAGATTCAAAAACATAAATAAATTAGAATTTCATTTTTGCATATTTAAAATAGCTAAAGTGTTAAATTCAAACAATATTAAAGCCGATAATATTTCGTGTCGTATTTAAGTTTGAACGCGAAATATTTTGTATTATCTAAATGCCGATGTAAGAGCTTGACACATTGATAAAATTTATTTTTCATCACTGGACAACAAAAAAAACAACATAAAGGATTAGGGTCTTGTTGAGAATTTCCTGTGATAACGATCCTGGGTTTAGTTTGTTTTCTAAGGCCCCCAATTTTTTTTAATCCAAAGTTCAAAAAAAATCCAAAAAATTTCTTTTACTATTAATTCTACAAAAAATCTAAAGGCATATTCAGATTCCTTATAAAAAACATTCTAAAAAAGGCTATTACATAATTTTTTAGCAATTTACCTTCAAGTTATTTAGGATCAAACGTTTATGACAACAACCACTAATTTTACGTTAATAATGAATGTTTTCGTTATCTGAATATATTTTTAATCTTTTGTTACTACCCATAGGTTTTATGATATAGAAGCCCAAAATACCCCAAAAATTGAAAAATCTCAAATTAGCGCCAAAAACTTGACCAAAAACTATATTTGCCATAAATGATCAGGGTCGTCCAAATTTTGTTGCCCAGTGTTATTTGTTATTAAAATACAAGTTACAAGGGATTATAATACGTAAAAAAAAATTTCAAATTTTTTCTTTGTGTTTTAGATCTGTCAATTTGGTTAATAAAAGGCGATTTTCATTATAGACGGATCTAAGGAGCCAAAGACGGAAGAAATCAAAACGAAAAATGTATATGGGATTAGGCCATCATGGGAATGCATTCTTATATGTTTTCATAAAATTTACTTTCTGATATTAATATTTGTTGACCTGTGTAATAATGTATAAGAGTTCTTTTGCAAAAAAACCATTTTGTGTATTTCTAGCTCTATCTTGATGTAGAAATTGCCAACCTAGTAATTTTTTTTCTTTAGCAATACAACTTTCGGTCGTTAAATGTATCATTAATCCGTTAAATACTAGAGGCCTAATTATATTCTCTTTCTCTTAAATTTTTACCATTGAAAACAGATAAAAGCTCTAAATTTACTAATATTTTATTACCTTTGTATTTAGTAAAGGCAATGCAACTCAAGCATTGCTTAGCCAGCATACAGTAAATTGCAACATAATATTCAGTTGTTATATTGAAAGTTTTGGAGTGTCAGCGCCCAAACGTAATATTCCGCCGGCGGAATATTAATTGGCGTATAGTCAACGTCCAAAACGCATAATATTGAGAGCCGTACTATAGAGCTTAAACATTTAAAAAATAATGACAATCTGCGTCGTCAAAATGGTAATGCGATTCGTTATTCCAAGAAAAAATATGTTTAACAACAAAATTAATGAGGCAATTAAAGCTTATAGGATCCATAATAATTTTTCTCGCTTTCTAATACAGGTTAGCAGGTTGACATGCACTTACAACCGCAATAATACTTTTCAAATTGAATAAGGTGGCTAATCGTACCTTAAAAATATTTGTCTCGCAAACGGAAGGTCTCAAATAGTAAAAACATAAAAATAAAAAAACGTATGTTTTTTATTTTGATTTTTTTTTCAACAAAACTTTTTTTTACCCTTAATTGAACCTATTTTAGTAATCAAGGCATTTAAATGTCATTTTAAACGACACACTGAGAAACTCAATAGAGAACGATTTTGTGATATGTTTAGAGAAAATTACCAACTATGTCATTACTTAAATTTTAATTTATTTGCATATATATATTTTCAATTTGTATAATGTTATTGTTAGTATTTTGCATATCTAATTTAACTGTCCTTTACGAACTTTTGTTAGTATTTTGCATATCTAATTTAACTGTCCTTTACGAACTTTTATTATTTGTTTAACTTAAGTATATAACTATTTGAATGTTAAATATTATATAGAATTAACAACCTTTTATTATGTGTTTTGTATTTTAACTATTTAAATAAGTATTATATAAAATGGCATTGACGACAAAGATATATAAACTGACTGGAATGATAATATATAATATAATAAATATTTATATCAAAATATACAACACCTTTATTCAATATTTGGCTATACGACACGCGCCGATGTTCTAACATGGTGCCGTGTTGTTGATGAGAACCTGGATTAATTATTTCTCAGTCCCGAGTGGCGAGATAAATATGTTTGATGATAATGATAATTATGAAATATTCGAGGAACCTTATAATGATAATTCGGATGACTTCGCTGTGGACCAATGGAATTCACAGAGGTATAATTATTATGATAACCTCGTTGATGAACAAATATATGATATCGATTTTGATGAAAATCGTCAGGAACTCAGCAATAGTAGTGGTCAATGTAGCATTTTCGGCGATCCTATACCAGTCTATTCAAATAGAATTTATATGGGAGTAAGATGCCTGAAAATGCGTTATTTAGATGAAGGGGAGGAGTCAATTAGTAATAATAATAATAGTAATAATGATAATATTGATAATGATAATAATGATAATAATAATAATGATATTCAACCGATTGAAATTGTTAAAAATGGATCAAGGGACACTCGATTTATAGAAGAATACAATAATGAGAGTGACTTGGGTACTACCGTTGATCAACTTTACAAGTATGATGGCGATAACCTATACGAACCTTTTATCCAGGTAAACAATTTTGACGATATTGAGGGCGAAAGGCATACAATCGATACCGATCATGACGATAATAGTCACTTCAATCTGAACGAAGAGGAGGAACAACAACCTGAACATGATGTTAGCAATGACGAACAGGTGAATCTCAACAATACATGGACACTCTTCGAAACGAACGAGGACGTTAATCAGTACTCTAAATCTTACGACGACGTGTATGAGAACGAAGGGCAACAAGCCATGAGGAAGATGGATGATCACTCGATGAACTTGATCATCGACGACGATCATGTGAACGATAGTGCCCCGTGGTACTTTGACATAGACTCGAGAAGTGACGTAATCGAAGACAACAAATCAACTTCGATTAGGAAACATAGAATTCAATTATGGGCGGCATTACGCACCCAAATTATAATTTTAAATAAAGCAGGCCTTAATGTCAAGACAATGCATGATTTTTTTGATGGTTATAAGGAGAAAAATCATGGGTGGGCTAAAAAGTTAATAAAGATTTTGTTTGTGGCCATAAAATTTATCTATATGCCATATGATAGAGGGAAGTTGTTAAACTGGCCTCACTGACAGGTGAGCAAAGAGAAGAACGAGCCTGCCTACACAAGGTCGCGAGTTCAACTCCTTGGCCACCATGTTAGTATTTTGCATATCTAATTTAACTGTCCTTTACGAACTTTTGTTAGTATTTTGCATATCTAATTTAACTGTCCTTTACGAACTTTTATTATTTGTTTAACTTAAGTATATAACTATTTGAATGTTAAATATTATATAGAATTAACAACCTTTTATTATGTGTTTTGTATTTTAACTATTTAAATAAGTATTATATAAAATGGCATTGACGACAAAGATATATAAACTGACTGGAATGATAATATATAATATAATAAATATTTATATCAAAATATACAACACCTTTATTCAATATTTGGCTATACGACACGCGCCGATGTTCTAACAGTTATAATACATAATTATATTGTATTCCTTTTATCACATACTACATTATTACATCTATATCTATTAAAAATAAATATATGATATTAAATTCATCTAAATAAGGCCTTTCCAAGTTCATATGAACTTATAGAAATCATGTAAAAACTTTATATATTTTGAAATTTTTTCCTAAAAAACAGGCGGTTTAAAACTTTCGTAATTATTCAATGACAAAATAGAAATTCCTTAAAATTATTATTAAATTCATAATCAGCGTGTAAAACTGGCTGAGATAACATATAAAAAATTTATTTAATTAAAAATTTTTTTATAACCCTAGTTTGACCTTAACAAATATCTGTTTAAGAATTTTTAATTTTGTTCAATCAAAAAATAAATATTTCTTAAAATAAATACTAGATTCTTAATCAGCGTGAAAAACTGATCTAGAAAACACTTAAAACCATTGAGAAGTCATTTATATAAAAATTTAATAAAAATTTTAGACTATAGATGGCGTAAGTTTTATTTTGAAAAAGTATTGCCAAATTTTTATTTAAGCTTTTTTGATAAGGGGTAGAAAGATTGATTCAGATAATAATTATTATGATAGGTATATGAGAATTGCAAATTTTTACGAATTATAGGATTCATTAAACTTAAAATTCGTCTATTAAAACAAGAGGGAAAAAGTTTTTATCACTTCGTTTCAACCCTGGTTGATATGTAAAATAGTTGAAAGTATAATATAATGTATTTTTGGCTGTTGCCAGTAATAAAAAAGATTTAAACTCAATTTATTAACATCAAAGTAGCTGGGTTTAAAAATTTTTGATAGGCTTATTCATATATTTCATGTGTTTGAGTAGTCGTAGACGCGTCAAGAGAACTAAATATTAATGTGTTTATTTAAGGTTGCAAATTAAGATGGTATTTGAGTTTATGAATGAAATGTTAACCCTATAAAATGAACACTCCTTCCTAATATTTTTTTCTCAAAACAGATCCATATAAACCAACAGTGCTTGGAAAAATATGAATTGTCCGAATAACAATAATCAAATTGTTAATTTTGATTTTTAAAAATTTCACCCCTGGTTATAGATACTTTCTAAAATTTATATTTAAATTTAAATAACTTAAATTTTAACTATAAAATTAACTTGTTTAAAAAATATATTTATTTTTTTATATCTGATAATGAAATATTCATTTTGTAAAGCCTTCTTAATGCGAATTATATTGCTTGGGCTACTTGACAGCTATTCTCTTGCGATTATATGCAGTAAAGACATTCGTTTTAAATAAACGTCCGAATTTTATTCCTTTAAGGAAAATTAACCGGGAAGGCCAGTAGTTCGTTTTTTTAATTTTAGACCCGGCTCTACACGGCCCAAGCTTTCAAAAATACCACTTAGAAATTCGTTTTTTATACCACTCTTTCGTCTTTTATTGATGGATTTTTCGACATAATGACCATTTTAATTTTTCTGCAATATTCGACATTTTGAGAACATATGGTCAGATACTTCAAGAAAAAGTCTACTTCTTATTCGGAAACTTCAAATAATATCAAAACAAATATACAGTTAAAGGATATAATATTTATTATTATTTATTTTTAGGCTCAAATATAATGTAAGCTATTCTACAATCATAAGAATCAAAAAAAGAGTTGAAAATAAAGAAGAAATTATACAAAAGAACAAACAACCAATCTTTAGCCAACAAAATGAAAAATTGCTAAAAGATTACCTAATCAAAGCCTCAACAACTATTTAGGACTAACCCCACTGCTTGTAAGAAAAATGGCCTACGAACTAGCCATTTCCATCAACATCACAATTCCCAATCAATGGATTAAAAACAAACTTGCAGGTAAATTTAGATATAAATAATAAAATTATAGGCAAAGAATGGTTATACTCTTTTATGAAAAGAAATAAAGACCTGTCCTACAGAAAGCCGGAGGGCACAAGCTATGCTCGTGCCTCCCACTTCAACAATGAAAACATTTAAACTTTTTTTTAATAATCTGAATATTATCTATCAGCAAAACCAACTAACTCCCTCAGATATATACAATCTAGATGAAACAGGTAACCTATATTTTTATCTGATTTATAATTTAAAATGTAAACTTAATAATTTTTATTTGAACTTGCTTTGCCATATTTAATTAATTGGAAAATATGATATATATAAATACAAAGATTATTGACTGAGCATATATATATATAATATCAATCTCATTTTATTAATGGCTCAATTCTAGGCTCAATTGGAACAGCTAATGGTTCAGGATGGATATTAGAAGATGATTTTCTTACCTTTTTGGAACATATTGTCACCCATACCAAATGCACCAAGGATAGAAAAATTTTGATTGTTTTAGATAACCATTTTTCTCATCAAAGCCTCGCTGCAATTCTTTTTTGTGAGAATAATGGTTTATAATTTTTATTTATATTTTAGGTATTATATTATTGACTTTCCCTGCTCACACAACGCCTAGGATGCAGCCGTTGGATGTGGGTCTTTTTGGGCCATTTAAAAATATTTCTATAGTGGAGTTGATAGTTTGATGAGGACAAAAAAACTGTCACCATATATGACCTCCCTGCTATTTCAAATGATGCACTCTGTAAAGCGTGCTCAATCAAAAACATCCAGCATTCTTTTTTATCTTGCGGTATATATCCTTTTAATCCTTTAATCTTCAACAACGAGGCTTCAAACCCTCTCCCTTCATTGATAGTTGCACCAAACTCAATCTTGTTAATTGAGGCTACAGACCCTTCAATCTCATTGAATGCCTCCTCTTTACTTCCTTTAAACAATGATAATAATATTTCTGATATAGGTACAAATGATGACCCATCGTTTCGAATCAAACCGGAAACTATATTTCCTATTGATGTTCCTTTTAAAATAACTAAAACCCCATCAAGAATTTTGACTTCCTCTCCCTGTAAAAGGGAAGCTAGGGAGAGAAAGCAAAGACAAATTACAAAAAAGGATTTAATTAAGAATAAAGGGCAATTAAGCTCGAAAATAAAAAAAACAAAACAAATATGTAAACAAAATTACACTGAATCCAAGGAAGATTGGATTCAGTGTAAAATGCAGGTTTTGGGCGCATGCATCATGTGCTCAAAACAATCCATTTTATGTTTGTCAGAATTGCAATTAATAAATAAATAAATGTTTTTCATAATTTTTGATAAATAACAATAAATGGTTAATTCAAATGCTACAGGTGTATGATAACTTTTTAATTTTGAATTTTTTCAGTTACTAGGTACTCACAGAATAATTTAAAAAATGGAAACAGGTATATAATAACATTGAAAATACTTTTTAGTATATTTTAAGGCTATTTTTGTCGTTTTATATAATAATATGCCCCTTAAAATGTTAAGTTTAAAAATTACCCGCAGTAGTGTTCAGAATTAACCTACGCTGATCATAATTACACCTGCGTGGGGTAATTGTTTTTTAAATAAATTTTTTAGAATCCTAGAAAAATAAACATTATATATATTAAAGAACTAAGTTAGAGGTATCGAAAATTAAAATTTTTTTTTCAAAAAACATTGTAGTTTTTTTGCAATCTGGGCTTGACTTTTATGTGTCACAATTGCCCCGGTCTCCCCTATATATTTCTTTTATATGAATTAGGATGGAGGAGATAATATGTTCTAGTAGCTGTATTTAAAATTTTATTAAAAAAAAGATCGTAGTTGGGTACATGTGTATGTTGATAAGACAATTTTAAATGATTATTTATAGGCCTAATTAATCTTGCATTGCATCCAATGCATTTATAATATAAAGTACTATTATGCCGTTTATTAAAATGGAAGGTATAACCATTATGAATAATAATAGATTAAAAAACATTTTTAATAATTAAAGTATCATTAATAAAATCAAAATCTAACTAAAAATATTAAAAGGCTTAATTGGATGATTAGAATTAATATTATTATTATAAAAAAAAGGCACTTAAATGTCGTTTTAAATGACACATAGGGTCGATTTTTAAGAGCTGGAGGGTCACCGCCATTTTCAAGAGGGGCTAGAGGGTCACCGGGTCTATATTCAAGAGGGGCTGGAGGGCCACCGGGTCCATATTCAAGAGCTGGAGGGTCACCGGGTCCATTTTCAAGAGCTGGAGGGTCACCGGGTCCATTTTCAAGAGCTGGAGGGTCCATCCATTTTCAAGAGGGGCGTGATTAGGAGATGTATGTTGATTGGAACTAAAATTGACCCTCAAAATTGGTTGTTGTATAATAATGGCACCGGGTGGAAAAAAGTCCTGGAAAAAAAGGGCATCACTGGGACGAGGGTTGATGACAAAGGTTGAATTGCTATTTTCGTTGTGTTCTGTTTCCAAAATTGTAGCAAAAGTTGCACTATGCTCGGGTGGACTTAAAGAGTTAATAACTAGGGTTGAATTATTATTTTGATGCTCAGGCCGGCCTTCTTGTGGGTCACAGGAGTGGCGGAAGTTTATTAAATGTTTTTTTTTCGTTATGCATCGATAAGGACAGTGGGCACATACTGCACCGCCATTTATTTTATTAAATTATAAGCTCCTGCAGTTAGAGTGTCTAAATAAATAAAATTATACAAAGAAATAAGCATAAATTAAGAATGATTTTGGCTAAAAATAATTTATTTAAATAAATACTGCCACGTTGAGTGTAAACATCGTGATTGTAATTTTAAACAATCATTGGTGTGATTGTTAGTATGCGTGACAATCCCGGATTGTTGAGTTGCTTTTCCTCCACAACTACATGTGTAGTATAGTATGTGGAGGATCGACTGTGCGTGCGACGCATTTGATGGAAAAATTTATTTCAGTATTCTTGGAAATTCACTATATGTTTGATTTGTCTTTTATAGCCAAAATTGAATATTTTCAGTTTTTCTCACGTAAACCATCAGGGGAAAAACAGATTTTTTAGATAATCCAAAAAAGGGGTCTTATAATTATTAAAAATAAATCCACAATTCAAGCATGGGTGTCCACAGGGGTGGCAAAGGGAGAAGGGGGCATCCCCCCTCCCAAATTTTTCTTAAATAAGCAAGAAATTGTTAAAAATATATAATAGTAGTTCTGCAAATTTTGTAATTTGTCCCCCTTTAAAAGAAAAACACTGCTTGAACCCTTTTAAATATTTTCTGTGGATGTCCCTCCTAATTGCAAGTCTTATATAATAAATGTTGAAAAACTTGACCTTGAAAAATTTAATTCACATACATTAGTTTGTTTATGCAAGTGCTATATATGTCTAAATGAGTAAATAAATCAATATTTACAAAGGAAAAAACTTGCTACATTTAAACAGTAATTTTCTAGATGAGTTCAAGGTTGATATAGGGAGCACAAAACCAATACAATTAATATTAAATATGAAAATTTACCTTTTTATATAAAAAAATTCCATTATAAAATATTTAAATATCAAACATAAACTTACTTGAATAAGTAAAAATTTGTTATGCCTTTTATAGTTGGTTAAATCGGAATACCCTTAAAAAATTGAGTATACCTAAAAAAAATTGAGTTTTTTGGGAAGTGGTGTATTTTGTCAAAATTATTTTTCGGCAAAATCACCGGACGCCAAAAATTTATTTAAGAACGCTTGACGATTTTAAGGAATTGGAACCGCCGCAAAAATTTAAAGTCTTTCGAGTGGAACGCGGTTCCGGTTCCGGTTCCAAAAATAATATCGGTTCCGGTTCCAAAATTTTTGCAAAAATTATTTTTTACCCCCTTAAGATTCTTTTTCCCTTTAAATAAATTGCTACTAAACGCTCTATATGTGTATATATTTATTAAAAATTTAACAAATTTTATTGTATAGAAATTTATAAATTGTTCAATTTTAATAGCAATATTGATTGTAACAGATCCGTGTTTATTCTGGATCTTAGTTCGGACAACATATATTTCAAGGTTGAAAATGATCTTTCGACACTAACCTAAACATTTAAATGAATAACTTGTGTTGCTGGTACACTCATTATGACCTTAGCAACTAGGTGCAATTGTGGGAATTGCCCAGAAGACTTATCCCAAAATTTCAGGATATTGTCAATATTGGATCAAATGGTAACTCCTCAAATTTTTTTATTTCTGAATCAATAGATTCGCTGAGAACTGGATTATTTTGACCTATTGATTGCTTTTTTAAAAATGAGACGAATTCGTCATCTTCAGTAATTTCTTCCAGTTCAATTGCACCAACCTGACATCTTTCTTTCATTGATAGAAGTTTATTATGAAGTATCTTTATATGAAGTTTTGCTTGTTCTGTCTCCTCGATTCAGTAGACCTTTATATCGAGGGTCTAGAAATATAGCTCCATATAAAACAGGTGAAAACAAGTACGTTTGTTCCCGTTTTGCCATGTAACTAATTATTGTTTTGCTAGAGTCCAACTTATTTAAATCAAAAATTAGCCTTTTCCAAACACCATAAAAGTCGGATAAAATCAATTGACTGTTTTGAAGTTTTAAAGAGGCTAAGTTACAAACTTCAAGTGTTTTTATTAGGTCTCTAACAATATCCCAATCCTGCTGAAAGACCTTGTTAAAAGCTGGTAAATCAGGACATTTTGTTTTTATGTTAACTAAAATATATATAAAATTCTATACTTAGCCTGTGTATCATCATGTAAGTTGATGACCATCTAGTAGGCACATCAATAATAGCCAGAGGAATATTTAAATTCTTTAGAATTTTAACATAATAGGAATTTCTTAATTCCTTTACTATTTCTCTAACATTATTAATGTCTTTATCTTTAAGATAATCTTTGATGGCCAACTGCAGTGTGTGTGCTACACATTTTACATGATAAATCTAAAATTAAGTTAAAATCTAAACCTTTTCAAAAGAAACAACATCTCTATAAATTAGGGCATCTGATAAATCTTCATCAAATGTATAGTTTTCTGCTTGATCCTCATCAGAATCATCTAATAATGTTAAATCTGCAGAAAGAAGTTCTACAGTTTTTTTCATGTTTGTTGCATTGTCAGATGTAATTGTATATACATCTGACAATTGAAGGTTATAACTATCCAAAGTATTTTGAATAATGTTTTTTATACTCAATCCTGTTGACTCATCATGTTCAAACATGCCTAAGTGGATAATTTGGATGCTTTCTCCATTGTAGACTTGGGTATTTATACCTAAATTATAGTAAATAAATATTACCTAAGATTGTTCTTCCTAACCTAACAGTGTCAATTTTTAAGACCAATGGGAGGTTCTGAAGTTTAAACCTGATTTCTTTTTTCAAATTTGAGGCTTTTAAAATTATTAAATCTCTGAGATTGCTTTTATTAATTGAATATTTAAGCCCTTTTAAAATTGGATTAATTATTTGTTGAAATCCTGAATCCTCAATAATTGAAAGAGGTCTTCCATTTGAGGTAGTAAGGGTCCCTAATCCATCTTCCAATTCTTTTATTGAGATATCTATCTTTATAGATTTTTTTTCAAAATAATTCATTATTTCAAGAGATTTAATAGAATCCCTAAAATAAAAATTTCTAAACCGAAATATTTACTTATCCTGGGCTTCCTTCATTCTTTTTTTTAACTCTTCTAACTTTTCAGGGTGGACAAATCTTAAATGTTTTACTAAATTTGTGTTATGATTTCCTTTAATTATAACATCGCAGTATCTACAATGGGAATCTTTATTTTGGGCATGAAAATAGTGCTGTAGGGCATTTTTAAGCTTCATGTTAACGAGGAAATAAAAACTAAAAAATAGTTTAAGTTCATTTGGAATCGCAGTCAAAAATTAAAACGGTTCCGGTTTCGGTTCCTAATTTTTTTCCGCGGTTCCGGTTCTTTCGGTTCCGGAACCGGGGTTCCAATCCCTGATTTTAAATATATATTAGAACCAAAATTTAGAGATAGAACACAATGGAGACTTAAATTAAAAAAGCTCACTGCCTCAATGGCAAAAAGCTAACAATGAAAAAAAAAAGCTTTAACCCCATGAGTCATTAATTTGAGCCCCCTCCATTCCCCTCTTTCCACATAACCCTGAACTCTAATATAGAAAGTTGTAATTAAAAATTATGCCATCTATCGAATAATTGTAATAGAACTAAATACAAAATGTCAAATTTTATTGGTGACCATTAGTGGCAAATACGCTGATCAAAAAATTTTAATATATTTTATAACCTTGTATGTATTGGGTCTACATTAGAAAATTAAAGTGGCTAAGGATTTCTAAAAAGGCATAGAAGAGTGAGGAGAATATTTTAGTATATTGGTTGTTACAATATGATAAATATTGTTGCCATTTAACAGATGTCACTTAATTTGTAATATTATAAATTCAAATATTATTAATAAAAATAACCGTTAAAAACGAAACCCGCATAAAGAAGGGAAGAGGCCACCGAGCTAGCTAGGTTTATGGCTCTGGTAAATTTAATTAAACCTAATCTTAATTCTCAATTATATCTAATACTTGTTGATACTTATGCTTTACTATTTTTTTTGAAGTTTCCCATAATCTTAGAGTTCAAACCCAGCCGCATGATATACAGGCCTTTTAGTTTTTTATATTACCCCGGCCCATAATTTGGTGTTTCAATTTTAGGCTTTGCGCGAATTCAAATATAAGGCCAGTTATTTTTATTATAAGGCAAAAATGAATATGGGGTGTGAATTTGCCCTATAAATATTTCATTATTAGTTTTAATAATAGTTATATAAAAAGTCGGCCCAAACCTTTTTACGGCGGGTGAGCTTAGCATAATTGTTATGAGGCAGGACGTTGTTAAGTTTTTTGTTATTTTAAAATAGTTTTAATATAAATAACTTGGGGTTTAGAATTCCCTCAAACTCATTTCCCCATTGTATTCTCGCCCAGGCCTTGCCTTAACACGCGCCTGTGATCTAGATTTTTAAGTCTAGGCAAAAAAAGAGTACAGCTTTGGAATTTTGATGGTCACCCTACTGACCTAATACGATGCTCAAAGCTGCTGTGGGGGGGGGCCCCCCCCCCCCCCCCTCAACCAATTTATAATATAACCATTAAAAATCAAACAATGCTTAAAACCGGCCCCGGAGCTTTTTAGCCAGGTCCTGATTACGGCTAATGTTAATTTGTTGAAATATTTTAGCAACATATCCTACTTCTTTTTATTATATCTATCTTGATATCTCAACTTATGTGCTCTTGGTATGTTTTTTAGTCGTCCATAATCGTAATTTATTTAGAATAAATGTCGCTGAGTAAATAACAGTCAAATAAATGAGGCAAGACGAAGAAGGGAGTGGGGCGAATGTCAGATTTGTTATCCTAAGTTTTCATATTTTCAACAGTATTTTTTATTAAAAAAAACTTGGGAGTTCTTGAAAAGAAACTTCCTATTAAAAGTCGGCTCCAGGGCTATGTCATAACAATGGCCTTTGACCTGGGTTTTAAGCCTAGGTTCTAATAACGGCTTTTTCGTTAGCCGATTACTCCTCATCCAGCCTATTAACGACCCTCAAGGAATTTATTTGGCATATGCCTAATTTTTTACAATCAAGACCTCCCAAGGCGGTGGAATCTGGTCTTTCCCCAAATTTGAAAACTCTCTATGTCAAAGCTCGTGCTCATGTAAAATCTTATTTCTAAACTATCTTTTAATTTTATACTTAAATAATTATATTTTATTCATTTATTAATATTTTTTTTAAAAGGCACTACTAACTTTAATATCTTATTATAGCTCACACCGCCAACAAAATGTTTGAGGAAACTAGTTGATTTATAAAAGTTTTTTTAACACAAAGTTAGTAATAGGCGTAATAAAAATTTTTTTTCTCCCATAGACTGTTAATTAATAATTTGCAATTCTCATATAATCATAATAATTATTATCTGAATCAATCTTTCTACCCCTTATCAAAAAAGCTTAAATAAAAATTTGGCAATACTTTTTTATAGGATTCATTGGACTTAAAAATCGTCTATTAAAACAAGAGGCGAAAAAGTTTTAAACGGTTGTGAAAAGTGAAGAAGTGGTTTTCGAAAAGATGAACCACGTATTTTTAAAATAAAACTTACGCCATCTATAGTCTAAAATTTTTATTAAATCTTTATATAAATGACTTCTCAATGGTTTTAAGTGTTTTCTAGATCAGTTTTTCACGCTGATTAAGAATCTAGTAATTATTTTAAGAAATATTTATTTTTTGATTGAACAAAATTAAAAGTTCTTAAACAGATATTTGTTAAGGTCAAACTAGGGTTATAAAAAAATTTTTAATTAAATAAATTCTTTATATGTTATCTCAGCCAGTTTTACACGCTGATTATGAATTTAATAATAATTTTAAGGAATTTCTATTTTGTCATTGAATAATTACGAAAGTTTTAAACCGCCTGTTTTTTAGGAAAAAATTTCAAATATATAAAGTTTTTACATGATTTCTATAAGTTCATATGAACTTGGAAAGGCCTTATTTAGATGAATTTAATATCATATATTTATTTTTAATAGATATAGATGTAATAATGTAGTATGTGATAAAAGGAATACAATATAATTATGTATTATAACATTATACAAATTGAAAATATACATGCAAATAAATTAAAATTTGGGTAATGACATAGTTTTCTCTAAACATATCACAAAATCGTTCTCTATTGAGTTTCTCAGTGTTTCGTTTAAAATGACATTTAAATGCCTTGATTACTAAAATAGGTTCAATTAAGGGTAAAAAAAAAGTTTTTTTGAAAAAAAAATCAAAATAAAAAACATACGTTTTTTTATTTTTATGTTTTTACTATTTGAGACCTTCCGTTTGCGAGACAAATATTTTTAAGGTACGATTAGCCACCTTATTCAATTTGAAAAGTATTATTGCGGTTGTAAGTGCATGTCAACCTGCTAACCTGTATTAGAAAGCGAGAAAAATTATTATGGATCCTATAAGCTTCAATTGCCTCATTAATTTTGTTGTTAAACATATTTTTTCTTGGAATAACGAATCGCATTACCATTTTGACGACGCAGATTGTCATTATTTTTTAAATGTTTAAGCTCTATAGTACGGCTCTCAATATTATGCGTTTTGGACGTTGTCTATACGCCAATTAATATTCCGCCGGCGGAATATTACGTTTGGGCGCTGACACTGCAAAACTTTCAATATAGCAACTGAATATTATGTTGCAATCTACTGTATGCTACATAACGGTGGCTAAGCAAATACTGCTCGAGTTGCATTGTCTTTACTAAATACAAAGGTAATAAAATATTAGTAAATTTAGAGCTTTTATCTGTTTTCAATGGTAAAAATTTAAGAAAAAGAGAATATAATTAGGCCTCTAGTATTTAACGGATTAATGATACATTCAACGACCGAAAGTTGTATTGCTAAAGAAAAAAAATTACTAGGTTGGCAATTTCTACATCAAGATAGAGCTAGAAATACACAAAATGGTTTTTTTGCAAGAGAACTCTTATATATACATAATATTATTACACAGGTCAACAAATATTAATATCAGAAAGTGAATTTTATGAAAACATCTAAGAATGCATTTCCATGATGGCCTAATCCCATATACATTTTTCGTTTTGATTTCTTCCGTCTTTGGCTCCTAAGATCCGTCTATAATGAAAATCGCCTTTTATTTACCAAATTGACAGATCTAAAACCCTAAAAGAAAAAATTTGAAATTTTTTTTTACGTATTATAATCCCTTGTAAATTGTATTTTAATCACAAATAACACTGGACAACAAAATTTGGACGACCCTAATCATTTATGGCAACTATAGTTTTTGGTCAAGTTTTTGGCGCTGATCACGAATATGTAATTAGAATTTTAGCCAAGGCCTCAGATTTTTAGTTATTCGGTGTCAAAGTTGAGATTTTTCAATTTTCGGGGTATTTTGGGATTCTATATCATAAAACCTATGGGTAGTAACAAAAGTTTAAAAATATATTCAGATAACGAAAACATTTATTATTAACGTAAGGGGCTTAAATTTTTTTTAAATATAAAATTTTTTATTTTTTCATTTTTGTAAAATTAGTGGTTGTTGTCATAAACGTTTGATCCTAAATAACTTGAAAGTAAATTGCTAAAAAATTATGTAATAGCCTTTTTTAGAATGTTTTTTATAAGGAATCTGAATATGCCATTAGATTTTTTGTAGAATTAATAGTAAAAGAAATTTTTTGGATTTATTTTGAACATTGGATTAAAAAAAATTGGGGGCCTTAGAAAACAAACTAAACCCAGGATCGTTATCACAGGAAAATTCTCAACAAGACCCTAATCCTTTATGTTGTTTTTTTTGTTGTCCAGTGATGAAAAATAAATTTTATCAATGTGTCAAGCTCTTACATCGGCATTTAGATAATACAAAATATTTCGCGTCCAAACTTTAATAAGACACGAGATATTATCGGCTTTAATATTGTTTGAATTTAACAGTTTAGCTATTTTAAATATGCAAAAATGAAATTCTAATTTATTTATGTTTTTGAATCTTTTTGGTTTTTTGACCTTTTTTTCTAAAATTTTCAATGTTTATAACTAAGTTTGATTGGGAAAATCGTAAACGAATTTGATATTCTATGATGGCAGGTTTGATCTCTGTTGTTAACTCATAACTCTCAAAAAATTGTTGACCTGTGTTATAAAATAATATTAAGACTATATGTAGACCAATACTAATTGTAATTAATTAATTTTTCGCATCTATTTTCTCTACTAAAAATAATGCAACCATTTCTTTAAAACAAGATCTTAAAATAATTAAAAGTAGTTACATCATAAATATCTTATTTCTAATTTTTGTGATTGGTTGAAATACATAGATTTATCAAGCTTTATAATAAAAGAAGAGATCACTAACCTACTACTATTTATGGTTTCCCACAAGTACTCTATTTATTTCTATAAATATTTCAGTTTAAACACTTGAACTTAGGTCCTCAGATTTAATCAACAATATTTGAGTCTATTCCAGGCACGATTCTAGACCCCTTTTGGGGGGGCAGTGCCCCCCCAAAAGTTTTTGTTTGCCCCCCCAAAAATAATTGAATTTGCCCCCCCCAAAAATACATAGTAATTTTATGTTTGCCCCCCAAAAATAATTGAATTTGCCCCCCCCCCCCCCCCCCGAAAAATACATAGTAATTTTATTTCTTCCACATAATATAATTAAATTTCCGTCAAAAATATCTAAAAAATATTTACTTTTTTTAATTGTTTTTATTCATTAATACTTCTCATCCGCAAGAGAGATCAAACTAACAGAAATATATAGAAAAATTTGATTTTACAGAAAGCTTATTTGTGAAACCAATTCATAAATCTGATGCCTAAAAAATTTTCCTAGTTAACACAATCTTTTGTTAGAATATAATCTAAAACCAAAGAACCTGATCGCACAATGCTACGATGGGGTGAACGTAATGCCCGGGAAAAAAATGGTGTTCAAGTATTTCTAAGCAAAATAGCTGGACACCATGTCCCTTATATTCACCCCTTTAACCACCGATTGCATCTTGTTGTAAAAGATTGTCTTATTTTAAGTGAAGGGAAAGATTTATTTGATAATTTTTCTTCCCTTCATAAATTTTTTCAACATGATGCAATCAAGGTAGTTAGTGAATGCGGGACCATACCGGCTGTTGCCTTATTGGTGGTGTGGTCACTACCTGCCCATTGTTTTTTTTTTAAAAATTGTACAAAAATATTTAATACTCTTTTAAAATTTAAAAATTAAAAACTTTTATATCTTCAGGTCACAGGGCCGAATCGGGGTTTTTTGACCATATTTAAAATCATCTATTTATTTTTTTGTATTTAATTGAAAGATTATTTTATTGATTAAAAATAATTATAGATCAATTTCGATGCAGAACGATTTATGTTTTTAAAACTTCTGATTTAATACACCATTGTTTGTTAGAAATTAAACAATTAAGAAATAAAAGTACATTTGAAGATTTATTCAAAAATTGTTTTAATATAATATTTTTTTAAATGACAATAATTTATCTATGGATAAAAGAAAAACTAAACCTAAAGATTTTTCTGATTTTTATTTATATTTCAAATATTAATGATAAAGTAAAAAGTATTTCTTTTAATATTATTAATTCATTTATATTTTGATAATAGATTTTTTACCGATAATAGTTGTTTAAAATCTTTAGATTCCCTTTATAAATTTGATTAACCTTTATTAGAGCCTCTTTTAAAAATAAGTAATATTGATAAAAATTCATTATCTAAAGAAATTGACGTAGCCAAAAATTTTTTTAATAAGAAACTTAATAGTTACAAAGAATGTGTTACTATTGATTTTGTTAAATTTTTATATGATTACAATGATGCGTTTTCTAATCTATTTAACATTTTTCCTATAAGTTTGTTAATTGGCTCTTCAACGTCGAGTTGTGAGGCCACATTTTCTTCTTTAAGAAGGATAATAACGGCTGACAAGTAGTGATCTGCTTAAAGGTGATTTGGTTCTTTTAGAACACGAAAAACCATTAACTAGGGGCACGTTTAATTTTTATGAATATTGTAATTTAATTAAAATCCTCTAAGAAAAAATAGTTTGATCAATACAATACACTGCTCATGATCAGCTAATTATTGCTTACTATTTTAACATGGTTGCAAACTTTTTTTATGCGCATTTAACGTTTATGTCCATGTTTTATTTAATTTTTTACCCTAATATTAATAACTAGTTATATATAACCAGTGTTTTTTCATATTTATTCTTCCAAATTAGCATACTTATACATTTTGTTTTCATGATAATCAATTTTATTTCACTTTTCATTTTCTAAAATCCAAAGTTTAATATAATTCATTTTTATTATTCATATATATAATATTTTTAATTTTCATGCGCAATGATGCCAAATGATAACTTACAATTAATTCAAATCTCATATTTTTAAGCAATTGATTTTAGTGAAAACAATTAATTTTACACATATTCAATTTATAAACTCATTTTTTTAATTAAGAATATAATAAATTACTATTAATTTGTTAAAAAATTTTGAACATGGATTCCATTGTTGTACATGTATAATTTTTGCCGTGACCGAAGGTCACGGCTAATTTTGCCGCCGAAGGCGGCAAAAAATTTTTTTCTGCCCCCCCACGAGTTTTTTTTGCCCCCCTAAAATGGAAAAGCTAGAATCGGGCCTGGTCTATTCCTCACTCTTTCTCTGTGTCCAACTAATTGGCTTTTCTGCTCACATAAAAATTTTCAAAAAAGGGCGATTGCGATACTTTTGAATCCAAAGTTAGTCTATTTAAATTAAATTCGGAAAAACAATTACATAACTTACAAGCTTTCTGCATTGATTATTATTTCAATCATGTAATTTTAATTAGAATCTACAAAAAAATTAATTTTTTATGTAAAGCAGGTTTAATTATAGTAATATGTCCAAATAATTTATAAGAATATTTTTAAGTGCTAAAGTCTCGAGGTGGCAAAATGTGTGTATTATAAAAAAAACACTTTCAATATTCTTAAATTTTATAAGTTTTGAGGTCATAGAAACTCTTAAAATTTATTCAAATTGTTTATGGCAGGCTAATATAAAACGCTTTGAATTAGAGATAAAATTAAACTAAGGTCAGTGAATATTGATATACTATGTTCAGGACAGATACAAAAAGGATAGATTTTAAAAACAATTCAAGGCTGATATAAACAATTTAAGGTACTTAATTTATATTTATAAAAGGAATGGGAAAAAATGTAAAAAAATTTTGTTAAAAAATTTCTCTAAAAACGCAAGTCAACAAAATTTAGAGATCGGAAGGCATTTTAAAAAGAAGCTTCAAAATTTTATTGGTGCGCCTTAAATTTAGAAACATTAATCTTGTTAAAATTTTATATAATAGCACACAAACTTATTTTTAGAGTTATGAGCTAATAAGGGGAGATCAAACCTGCCATTTTAGGGTTCAATTCCGTATGTTTTTCTTGATTAAACAAATACAAAATATTTTGCGTGCAAATACTTAAATACGATACGATATATTATTTTTTGAAAAAAATATTATCTGAAGTCTAAGTTTAATAGCTTGCAGATAAAAAGGTGTTTTTATAATTAAAATGTTAATTTTATTGCAAGCCTTAAAGAAAGTAATTTTGCTGATGCTATTTTAACACATTTTACAAAACATAGCATTTTTAAAGTTTTTACCTTTTTAATGCGGGATGAACCATGAAAAATGTTTATATGGTAATTAAAAATAAAAATCTTCATTTATTAGCACATTTGACAATATATTAATAATTAAAAAATGTTTCTCATTAATACTTATATTATTGGCAAATCAAAATTAAAAACTGAAACTTTTTAAAAAATTGATTCAAATAGGTCTTTTTAAAAAAATATTAAAAAATATAAAATATAAACAATAAAAATTAAATTATTAAAAGATAAAAATAATAAATTAATATAGTATTATTTCGTAAAATAATATTGAGTATAAAGTAATATAAACATCCATAATTTCGTTGAGACATCGTTTTCAATTAAACATGCCTGGACATTTAAACGGGGAGTTGATTCTAAAATATTTTTAATAATAATTGTTGTACACAGGTCAACAAATTTTTATAATTAAGAGCTAACAACAGAGATTAAACCTGCTATCTTAAAAATTTTCAAATCCGTTTCCGTATTTAACCAAATTCACAAATCAGCTTTAAACATTAAAAATGTAAAAAAATATAAAAAAAAATCAAAAAAAATGAATTTTTTTTGCATTCACAGCTGCTAAATTATTTATTCATCTAAAAAGTATAATTATTTAAAATCAATTATATCGTGTCATATTAATATTTGGATGCATATGTATTTATATGGTGTAAGAGCTTAATATAATAAAAAAATATAACTTTTTATTATTTAAGACGATAAACATAAGTTTGATTTTTATATGAAATAAAATTTTTAAATTTTTTCATTTTACAGGGGTCGCAAAATCTATCTTTTTGGTCAAAAATGCCATTTTTTCGATATGTACATTAGGAGCCGTAGGCGGACAAAATTACAAAAAACATATATTAGATAAGGCCATCATGGGAATGTATGCCTTTATGTTTTCTTAAACTTATTTTTTCTGACATTGATATTTGTAAAATTGTGTCAAAACACAGAAGTCAATTTTAAACTTAAATTTATAAAAATACGGATAGTACAAACAGCATAATAATTTAGCACTTTGTTATAAGGTAGAGTTTGTTATCAAACATATCCGCCAGAAAAAAGTATAAATCAAAAAAACCCATTTATATGTTAGGACGTGTACAGAATAACTACATGTTATTTTGTTAAAATAAATTATTAATAATACAGGTCAACAAATATTTATGTCAGAAACGTGATTATAATAAAAGGCATCCTCGTGATGGCCTAATCTCATATATGTTTTTCGTTTTTCTTAGTTTCTTCCGTCTTTGACGTCTTAGATCCGTCTGTAACATGGCCTTTTTTTGACCCAATTGACAAATCTAAACATACTCTAAAAAAAATTATCTTTCTTGCATAATAAAATCCCTTGCAACTTATATTTTTAATCACAAATAATGAAAAATTTTTTTTATTAATATATCAAAAAGTTCTTACATCGGCATTTAAATAATACAAAATACTTATGTCCTAATTTAAATAGGACACGATATATTATCGGTTTTTAATAAAAATATTTTTGAAGTTAAAATTTACCAGATTATAAATGAATTAATAAAATTTCATTTATTTTTGTTTTTAAATCTTTTTTGGTTTTTTAACCCTTTTTTCTATATTCAATGTTTATAACTGACTAACTAAGTTTGATTAGGGAAAACGGTAAACAGATTTGATATGATGGCAGGTTCTCTGTAGTTAACTCATAACTCTCAAAATTGTGGACCTGTGTAAGTTTAACATTCTACTTTGAAAAATATAATTGCTTCTAGTGTAAATTAATATATTTTACCTTTCTCCTAAAGTTGTGTTTAGATCTTCCCATCGCGGCGCTATATCAAATATTTAAAATATATATATATATAAATAAAACTGCAAAAATAATTATATTAATGAACAACAACTTAATTTATTGTATACTTTCAAATAGGTTGAGTTTTAGATTGTCTCTTATATGAAAGGTTAAATTTTTAGATAAGAATTTTTTGTGCCCTTCCCATTAAAGTTCAACTTTATATATTACACAGGTCAACAAATATCAATGTTAGTGTGCTGACTACCACACTCGACAAATTTTCGAGATATCTAGGTTAAATTACCAGACATCCATCTCAAATGTGTTAACTTTAATCAAACTATGTAAGCTAAGCAACGTTCTGGTTAGTTGGCCATTTTGTCGAGGGCCTAGGTTAGAAAACCTAGGTTACCGTTGCTTTTTAAATCTAAAGCCCTAACGAGGAAATTGTCTCCTAAAGGGGAAAAGGGTTAATGAAAAACTCTTATAACAAGGTTTATTTTGCGGGAAGCCTTAAGTTTAAATTATAGATATAAAAAACATTCAGGGAAAAATCGCTGCTTAAAATAAATTTCGCCTAATGCTTTCCTAAAGCCTTTTGGTTCAGGAATGAAGGCTCTTTTGGTTTAATAACACAGGTTAACATTTTAAAAGTTATTAGTTAACTATAGAGATTGAACATGTCATCTTAGGGAATATTGAATCCGTTTACCAATCAAACTTAGTTAGTTAGGTATAAACATGAAAATTTCAGAAAAAAGGTCAAAAAAAAAACCAAAAAAGATTCAAAAACAAAAATAAATTGAAATTTTATTGCACATTCACAATAATTAATCTGTTAGTTTCAAACTTCACAATCGTATTTAGTTTGGACGCAAATATCATCTATTATCTAAATGCCAATTGAGCTTGAAATATTAAAATTTATTTTTCATCATTTGTGAATAAATATAAGTTAAAAAGGATTTTTATATGCAAAAATGAGTTTTAAATTTTTTCTTTTTAGGGTATATTTAGATTGGTCAAAAAGGCCATTTTACTTTATAGACGGATCTAAGGAGCCAAAGACAGTGTTGCCATTTGTATCACCAATATGGTGATAATACCTCCACGAACGAATACGCGGCAACATTAGAGGCAAAAAAAAAATATATATATGAGATAAGGCCTTCATGCGGATGCATTCTTTTATGTTTTCATAAAATTCACGTTTGTGACATTGATATTTGTTGACATGTGTAATAGACCACCATCGAAATCCTCGATAACCTTATTCACCCCCCACACTCACCAAGTCAACTTTCATCCTAAAATCTCAATCAATAATTCCATTTTACCGCTCGCCAAGTATCCTAAAATTCTTGGCGTTACCTTTGACCCTTTACTCACCTTTAACAAACATGTAAATTCAATATCAGATAAAGTTAACAGGAGGAATAACTTACTTAAAGCCATAGCAGGTTCAACTTGGGGTCAGAATAAAGAAACTCTAACAATAAATTTTAAGGCTATATCTAGGTCAATCTTAAATTACGCTGCTCCGGTCTGGACTCCCAACATCTCACCCTCAAACGTTGCAAAATTGCAACACTCTCAAAACTCCGCTCTTCGTACCATCACGGGTTGCCACAAACTCGCTTCAATCGAACATTTACACCAAGAGACAAAGATATTACCAGTACGAGCCCACAGCCAGATGCTCTCAGACCAATATCTCGCTTCCTGCTTATCCCCTGACCATCCGTGTCACGAGCTCACTCACCACCCTACGCCAGCCAGGCAAATGAAAGGAACACTTCACTCTCTTTGTATCAATCAAATAAAACCTTTCATTAACCAAAATATACCTATCAAAACGCTAATCAAAAACATTCACACTTCGGCAATTGACAATACCATTGCCACCTATCCAAATAACAAAGTTTTAAACGGTCGACCTCCTCCCGTTTCGCCTTTAGAAACCTCTTTACCCCGAAAAATTCGTTCCCACCTAGCTCAACTTCGCTCTGGTCACTGTCAACTACTGGCAGACTTTAGAGCTCGCATGGACCCTTCTCTTAACAATACCTGCAATGACTGTAAATCATCCGCTGATAGTATTGAACATTGGCTCATCTGCCCAAACCGGGGGCCTCCTATCTCCCCGATAGATCTTTGGCTTAACCCAGCCCTCGCAGCACTCAAACTCACTTCTACATCTAACTTTTTAGGTCCAACGAACAGGGGCTACTAACAACAACAACAACAACATGTGTAATAGACATTTTTTTTTAAAAACTTTGCTTAAAATTTCGCTTGATGCTTCCTGGAGCCGATTAGTACAGTAAGCTGATGGGTTTTGCTTAAAAATATACCCTCACGCCTTCCCCTAATATAATTTGCTTGCTATCTTTTAAAACATTCTTTTTTTAAAAATAAGCCTTTTGCTATTTTGATTTTACAGCAAATTTAGGAATATAATAAACATTTTTTTATTGCTGTAAACAAGACATTTTTAATTTTTTAATTAAATTACTAATTTTTAAGACAAATCATCCATTTTATCAACGTACATACACCTAACATTAAGGATACAGAATAATTAGACCCAAATTCATTATGGGTTAGGCCACAATGGCCTAACCCACACTACTACATGCATATTTGACACAAATGTTAGACTGAATTTGACCATATATACGTTTATTTTTAATAAAATTAAAAAATTTAATTCTTTCAATTACCTTTAAAATTGAATCATATAATATATATATAACCAATATAAAATTTTAAAATATTTAAAAGTTTTACTGTTGACAGAGCTTGAGGAAAACGCATCGTCAGTTAAATCCTCAGTGTTAATAAAATCATTCCAAAACGTAGCTGGTATTGCAATCAATTGTTCCACCTTAAGAAATATATTTGACAAAATATATGGCTACATACAAATACTGTTTATGAAATATTCATATTCAAAGGCGCGTTTAGTGTTCGTTAATTTTTTTAAAAATTCTAAATTTATAAATTCTGGAATTTTACATCAAATATTTTTTTTACCCATACGTTTTTTAACATTTTCTTCTTCGGTTTTAGTAGCTAAAATAAAAAACATAAACTCATATTTAAATACATAAAAACTTAGCTTACATAGGTCAACCAATATAAATGTCAAAAAAGTGAATTTTATAAAAACATGAAACCATCCCCGTGATGGCCATATCTTATATATATTTCGATTTTCTTTGTTTCTTCCGCCTTTGGCTCCTAAAAGTTATTAACAAAAGAATTCCTTTAAAAAATAACATTTTTTTCATTTCCTTGTAATTTATATTTATAATCTCAAATAATGAGAAACAAAATAAGTATATCAAGCCCCTCCTCACATCAGCATTTAGATGATACAAAATATTTTGCGTCCTAACAATATGAAACGATTTTATCAGTTTTTATCGAAAATATAATTTGAATGAAATCATTTTAAATGTGTAAAAGAGGTAAAAAAAATTCTATATATTTCAGATTTTAAATCTTGTAACATTTTTCCTAAAATTCTTAATTTCTATAGCTGGCTAAAATATTAAAAAAAATCAACGGATTCAAAAATCCTATGAAAACAGGTTTGAACTCTGTATTTAGCTCATGATTCTAAAAATTGTTGCCTTCGTTAAATGATATTATCATAATTAAATATAACGCAAAATAAATTCTAACATTAAACCATTACATATTTTTCAAACTTTAAGCAAAAAAAAAAGAATAAAATTTGAACGAGAACGACCTAAGTAAATAAAGGCTGAATGGTAAATATTCAAAAACAATATATAGGTCGACAATTATCAATCGAAAAAAAAGTTTTTGAAAACAAAAAAGAATTGATCCTCAAGTCTTATCTCAAAAAATTCCACATTTTGTAGCTTTCGCTTTTGGCTACGCCATTAACTTTAAGGCCAATTTTGACCAAAGTGACAGACTAAGACTTCGAAAACACCCTAGAGAGAATATAAGATCTTTTAAATAACTTGTGACTTATAATTTTATCTCAAATAAATAAAATTTCAAGTATATCAAGCTTATAACATTAACAATTAGTAGATTAAACGATACATTTGGGATCCTAATTTAAACAGAAATCAAAATATTAAATGAAAATATTCTGAAGATTAAATTTAACTTATACTGTTTTAATTATAACTTTATTATTTTTTTATTGTTTATTTTTTAATTAAAAATTTTCAACATTTATAACTAACATACAAAGTTTGATTTAAGAAAAACGATAAATGGAATTAAGAATCTCTACAATAAACAGGTTTAAAATCTCTAATTAGCTCATATTATCAAAAATTTGTTAACCTTTGTAATATATCGAAAAAACAACCAAATTGAACCAAATTGGCTAGTTTTGCGACCTCAAAAGTAAAAGTACCAATTGAAAAAAATTTTTCTTCAGATTAAATTTACTTGTAAATTATGTTTTTATTTAATAAGAATATATAAAATTTTGAGGCTCTTATTTCAACTTTTAGGTTACAGAGAATATTTGCTTAGGATACCCGACATATAGGTTTGAAAATAATAATATTTGAAGTATGAATAAACAATATTCAAATGTAAATAAATTTTTTTTTATAAATTATAATCGTGTTGTTTTTTATGTTTATAACTGGCTTACAAAATTCAGTTAACGGTAAAAAATTAAAAAGTCATCATGTCAAGCTTGTCAAATTACAAAATTTGTTGGCCTGTGTATTAACTTTTATTAAAGGCAACATAGTTTAGTTGCAATTTAATTTTTAATTATCATATTTTGCTCATAAATAAAAACTCGAGCAAATTTAAATAAGTTCCTAATAATTATTTTTAAACATAAGTTTGACCGTTTAAAAAAAGGGTAAGGAATTTTCAATCAAAAAAAATTAAGGCAAATAGAAAAGGTCATGAATGAAGAATTGAATAATTTGTGTTTTATTTAGTAAAACGTTTTTAGAAAAGAAAAACGAAAAAAAAATATTAGGGGATAAAAAAATAAAGGAGTTAATAATATTTTTTGTAAGGATCAAAACCAACATCAACTTGAAGCCAAATTTCTAACCATAAAACTGATCGTGTGCGGTCCACACCCTAACCCCATTTAATTCAAGCCATTTTTTTATTGTTATTTAAAAAAACTTATTAGTTTTATTTGCAGGATAATATAGCATATTTTAAAAATATCCAAAATAAGTGTCAAGTCGGTATGGACACAATTATTGCAAAGGAATAATAAAATTAAAACGTTTATAAAAAAAAATTTTCAACAAATTTTTTAAAAATTATAAAATTATTGTTTAAACTAAAATTGTGAATCGTTAGCCCAAGAAATATTTATATCCTCTCATTTAAAGAAAAGTGAGACAACCACAATTCCCCATATTGACTAACTAACTATTTTACAAATTAGCACTTGGCCATATGATACATATTGCCAAGAGATAAGTAACATTTAAAATAAGGTTTTGTTTTTTAGGGCACGTGCAAAGTGAGTTTTTATTTTTGTAAAATTTTCAAAATTTAAAAAAAAATATTTTGTAATAAAACGCAAATTTTCAAAAAGTCGCCAAATTTAATATATGAAAGCTTTTTCTGAAATAAAAAATTTTTTAAAAAAATTTAAAAAAAATAAATATTTAAAATTTTACGAAAATTAAAACGCACTTTGCACGTGCCCTTAGGAAAAAAAATAAAAACTCATGTTTGGCCAAGTTTATAGTAAATTTTTAAATTTGGTAATATTGTAAATGAACACTTTTTTGAAAAAAAAAACTGTCAAATTTAGTTTCATAAAATAATTAATAAAATTATAAAAAAAATCTAAATAAAAACATAATTTTAAAAATCAGGATTTCTAAATTTAACAAAGATAAAAACTGAGCTTAACCGTAACGCCTTTGTTCAAAAATGCGAGGAAAAATATATGTGGTCATATAGATAAAACGACAATTTAAACTAAATATACAACAAAATTAGTCGGCTCAAAAGCTCAGTGGCAAACCTTCCTGTCTTAGGAGTTGCGAGTTCGAATCCATGCACAGGAAGCTTTTTACTTCGGAAAAAAGTATACATGTGTAACCACTTTAAGCTGCTGAGTGGCCTGCTTAGGCAGTAGGCCTTAAACTATATGCTTAAAGTAAGAGCCTAAGCTAAAAACCTAGGTCGCGGGCGTTCGAGCAAATCTTAGTATTTAACCCGTTGACAATATTAGTTGCTTTCCTCGGATTAAAAGATTCAAAGCCCTAACGGGTATGGCGCCCCCTGAATGGGGAAAGGTATGAGGGAAACCTCAAAACCAATTGTTTATGTTTTTTTTTATTGTCTATGAATTATTCATACAAGTGTCTGTAGGAGTAAAATAATATATTAATTTTCATGTAACTCATGTTGGCAAAGAAAAAATGAGGTAAAAATATGTATTTATCCTGTGACTCGTGGCCGTTGACAAAAACTGGGACATTGCCGGATACTAGGGTCCAAAGGGGAAAGTTATAATTATTATCCAATCGTGCTCCGCGGGGAAAAACTGAGATTATTAAGGCGAGGGGCATAAGAATAAAGAATAAATACCTGTAGATATTTATTTGAAACTTTCAATTATTCAGACTTTTATATTTATTTTAAACAATTTATTAATTTCAATGCATCAAAACATCGAATTCCTCATGATTACTCCCGGCACTCAGCCAACATAAAACAAATTCCTCTTTTTTTACTACAAAAAACTTCCACTATAAAACAAATAAATAATATTTTCTTATTCTCTTCAGCTTCGTCCGCGTGATAATAATGTTTTCCTATTCAGCTTCGGGTGCGTTGGCACGCGCACGACATCCTGTTAAAATAAGATTTGAAAAAGAAAGAGCCTTTAAAAAATTGAAATTACCAAGGTTGGTTCCGCAAAGGCGTCCGTAAGTAATTGAGGATAGCAAGTAGGCTGGCTCAATCCGACTATGGCTAATGCAAACACATTTGCAATCTGAGATTTGGTCAGAGTAAAATTGATCTGAGAAGTTCTGTATAACATATAAACAAAAGTTAATAAATTTGCCAAGAATATCCCATGGCTGCGGCTAAAAAACGCACTTAATTAACAACGATGGCTAAAAAAAAATTTGTAAAATTAACATTTTTTTTAATTTTTTTTTTCAAAAATAGTTTGTTGCTTTCAAAAAAATTTGTTTAGCATATCTTAAAGCAGCCAAACCACATAAACTTTCAGTATACACGGTAAATTTTTTTATTGATTTTTTTAACATTTTTAAAAATAGTTATGGCTGCGGCCATTTTTTCATTTTTCAAATATCACAGACCCAACAAGTAACCAAATTTGACCAAATTGACTGTTTTTTGAACTCAAAAATTCCTGAAAACATTTTTATTTTCAATTTAACTCTAACTTCTATTTTTGGTGATAAAAATTCTGATAGTATCAAGCCCTACCATTAACATTTACGTTATATAGAAAAGGTCAACTTAACTAACTACGTAAATCAAACCTGCCATCTTAGGGATTTTCAAATTTACCGTCTTTTTTAATTAAATTAAAAAAAAATGGCAAAAAAAAAACAAAAAAAATTCAAAAACAAAAAATAAATCGTTTTTTTTGCATATTTAAAGGCTAAAATATTAAATACAAACTTCAAATAAAACTTTTATTAAAAACCGCTTATATATCGCGTCGCATTTAAGTTTGGACGCGAAATACTTTGTATTATCTAACTGCTGATGTAAGAGCTTACTAAAAAAATTATTTTGTTAATTGATATGATAGATATAAGTTAAAAAAGATTTTTATATAAAAAAATGATTCCTTAAAGGTTTTTTAAGGGTATTCTCGATCTGTCAATGGTCAATACTCTTTTTTTGATATGGACAGAAGCTGGGAGCCGAAGCCGGAAGAAACCAAAAAACTAAATATGAGATAAGGCCATCATGGGGATGAATTCTTTTATGTCTTCATTAAATCTACGGTATTTTCATTGATATTTGTTGACATGTGTAGTTGTCGCTCCAACGTAATTTAGACACTATTTCATATCAGTTAATTTCAAATTAAATTTTGAGTTAACAGTTTAAATGTATGCAAAAAAAAATAATATTTTAACATTTTTTAGTTTTTAAGGTTGATAGATAGCCTTTGTAATTGGATTTGAAAAAGACGTTAAATGAATAAAAAAGGTATCATATTACCGTTTATATATCCCAATTATCGAGATGTGTAAATAAATATGGGGGCGTTCAAAATTGAATTTTTTTTTCTTCAAAACTGTTAAAATTACAATAACACGTTCAAAATCCGACTATTTAATGCCACAAATCAAAATAACACGGATATAGTTTTTAACAGAAAAAAATATTCAAAAATCGGGTAATATTGCAGGACAATTTGTAAATTTTTACAAAATAAAATTTGAAAGACAAATAAACTTTTGTAGATGAAGCATCAAAAACGATAAAGTGTCACGATTGGGCAAGGGCAATTTTTTGACCAACTGACATAAAGTATCTTGATTTCCTAAAAATATTTAAAAATATTAAGGAAGTTTATTAAAAATTGTGTAAATTTTTTTAAAGTCACATGTAAAGTGAGTTATTACTATTTTAGTGAAACTATAAAAAATTTTTACATTTAGTCTATGAACAAAGTTTTCCAGAATATCAATAAATTACGTTTAAGCAAATAAAATACCTTATTTGTAATATAAATTTATAAAAAAAATATATATATAATTTTAATAATTTTACAATAATAAAAACACACTTAAAAAGTAGTCTAAAATTCTCTAAAAATAAAGAATTATAACTTTGTGATAATGAGTTACATGTGAAAAGCAAGCCAAAATTTAAATAAGCTTAGGATTGAAATGGATTATCAAACTAGTTATATAAAGGGACTTTGCACAAAAACAAAATGTGATTTTCCATGTAAAGGTTGACAAGCCGAAAAAGTCCTGTAATATCACACTTATTTGAGAATTTAAAAAAATTTATTTTAACCACTTTTTTTTGGCGGAATATATTCTTCTGAAGCAGTCAGAGCTAAATTGCGAATTAAACAAAGACTATTTTTTTGCTTAACAAATGTTTTGTTTTTGGAAAAATTAATGAAAGGATTTTAAGAACAAACCTCTACAAATTTTTAAAACCTATGAGCTAACTTCAGAGATTAAACCTGCCATATAAAAAATTTTTTAATCCAAATCAAACTTAAAGCAGCTAAGGGGCTTTTTGTACACATGCCCCTTTTCTTTAAGCAAGAAAAGGGCTTTTCTTTTGCCATTTCCACGAGTTTGTGGGCATTTGGAAAAAAAAAACTCAAAAACTTGTAAAAAAAAGGCCATTTAGTTTTTTTCCCAGCCCTGTTTTTATCTAACTGTGAAGCAAAAAAATCGGGTAACTAAATATTATAATATTATGTTTAATCCCGGGTTAGCAAAAAAAGAGGTTAAAGCGGGACAGGGTTCGGTTCAAATCCCTGCTCCATATTTTTTTTCGTAATTTTTCAACAATTTTTTCGGCCATATAATAGAGCTTAGTCAAGGCTTTGAACGTCCTTATTTGCAGAATAGTGTTCGCATTGAAAGTTTAAAATTTTTAGATTTAATATAAAAAAAATACATATTTAAATCAAATACCAGTTGAACCAATAAAAAATGGTTGTAGAGCGTTTGTAATCAAAGGTTCGGTTAAATTGTTTAAAAAATGTTGAAGAACATGTCCTAACATGTTCGTCGATTGTGTATTCTATAGCATATAGCAAAAAAATTTGTAATCAAACCATAGATATGCTAAAAATTTATAAATCAAGTATAAGGACGCGTCTAGAGTTCATTATTTTATTTTTGAAATTATAAAAAAAACTTTAATAAAATGATTGGTAAATAGATTAAATTTATCTTCTAATGAACTTATGATGAAATAATGATCAGCTATGATGGTACGTTTAAACTAAAATAACCTTATTAATTTTTCAAATATACTTAGAGCAATTGCCAGGGGTGTAAAAAAAATATTGCAAAACATAATACTTAATTGTGCTGAGAAAAAATTTCAAATATTTATTATTTTTCAAATTTTACAAATTTTGCGAAAAATTTAACAAACTCTAAACGCGAAAAACACATATCGACGGTTAACATAAATATATCGGCTCAAAAAAATTACACTTCTTGTCCGTTCAAAAGGCAATAACGGCGGTTTGAGGAGAAAAAATATGTACTAGGCCAAAAGAGTATTTATTTTCGTAGAATTTCAATTTATTCTCTAAAAAAATTTTATCTCAGAAAAAATATTTTATAAAAAAAAAACCAAATTTGGCAATTTAATAAAAGTTTGCGTTTTATTACAAAATAAAATCATTTAAAATTTAGCTTTTAGGGAAAAAAAACCTTTTGCGTGTGCCTTTAAAACCACAGGAAGACAAAAACTAATCATACCCAAAAATTATGAAACTTTAACAAAATAATCTAAATCATGTATTACCTTATCTTATATATTTTATCTTAACGCACTATAATCTAAACTTGGATACATTAAAAATGGAAATATAGCCAAATTGACTGATTTTGCGCTTCAAGAATAATTGGAGAGAAAAGATTTAAAAAAAAATACTTTTATAGAAATTACTCAGCAACCTCTATTTTTCATCTAAAATAATGAGAAAGATTATGTATGATAGGCTCTAAAAAAATCAGTGTTATAGGAGTTTCCTCCAGAACTTTTCCCGCATTAGGAGACGCCTAAATTAACACCGGTAACCTAGGTTTTAGTGCCTAGGCTCTCAGAATAGGCGAATAACTAATTGGCGGTAACCTGTTCCAAGCTCAACGTTATTACCTTGAAGTGTATTAGACAACAAAGTTTACATGCGCTAAAAGTTGTCCGAGTATATCAAGATCTTCAATTGCAAAATTAATTTTTTTCAATGTTTTTTTTTGTTTCAAATTTTTGTTATATTATTTCAAAATTTCATAATGTTTGTAGAAGCCCATACAAATGTGATATATAAAAAAATATGGTAAACGGATTTAAATGACCCTTGGCAGGTCTGGTCCCAAAATTGATGTAACATAAATTTGTCGAGCTGTTTATGATATGATGTAAAATATTTCACATTTTATTTCAATATTTTTTTGCAGATATGTGTAATAGATGCGATAAATCACATAATAAATGACATATAAAAATTTTGTATAAATTAAACAAATTACCAAAAGAGGTGAACCCTTGCCCCCCAACATTTTCTTTTTAACTTCCATAACCTCATGTTTTGATCTATAAAAAAAATTATAAAGTAAATAAGGAAATAAAATTGTGGACGAACGACATAATATATACAATTCTTATGTAAGCCAAGTTTAAAGTAAACTTTTATTTTACAAATAATTAAAAAAAAATATTGAAAATTTTCATATTTTTATTTTGTGTCCTTATAAGCTGGGATTCCCAATAGTATAACTAAATGTGATGTAAGAATTTGCACCTAAAAATTTAGTTTCTCACTCCACAGGTCGACAAAAATCAATGAGTGAAAAAAGAAGTTTTAAACGGGGTGAAAAAAATATAAATGAGATGGTCCTATTTGATGTATATTTTCTGTTTTCCAATGTTGTTAAGCCTTATATATTTTATGTAGAAAAAAGGCTAAATGTGGCTAACGATTTTAATACCTATATGAAAAAAAACCATTTAAAACTCATATTTTACATCCCAATAAATGGAAAGAATAAATATATAAAAAATTCTTAACCATTAACAAAATAATTAGCACCCCAACATAAATAGGACCCCTAAAAAAACATTATTTTGAAGTTTAATTAATTATCTTCAATTTTTTTTTTGACATTTTCTCAAAAATTTCCAGTGTTTAATCTTTGGGGAAATATGTTCACCTAAAAAATTTTTCAATGCAAACAAAATGTTTTAAAATATACCCGGGAAGAAAGTATAAATCAGGGTCATATATCATTCTTGTCTCTATTGTATTGATGCAATGTATAACGATGGGTGGAATAAATGGAGGTAAGGTCGGTATATAGTCCGACAAAAGGTGTTTCTACAGGAGGAAAAACGAAATTCAAAAAATTAAACGACATATCAAAACAAAAATTTTTGCAAAGTGTATTATGATTACAATGGTCAACATTGTGATTACGGTAAACTAAGATGCATCAAAATAGATTACATAATGGCCTTTACTCATATGCTTTAAAGGTTTCCAGAATTCGATCAAAATTCCGATATATAATTAAATAAATGGCCAAATACCTTTATTTAATATTTAAAATCTATAATCTAATTTTAAGTTTTAAGACCAAGCTTGCCATTTAAGGATTTAAAATCTAGTTAATACCCCTTTTGTCAAATTCTAACTACTTAAAAAAAAATTCTATTTTAAAACAACTAAATTAAAATATTCAAAATTCAAATAATATTATTTCAAAACCAACAAAGATGTGATTGGTACTAAATAAGCTGTTTATCCCAAAGTTGAAGAAAAAGTCTGGTATACTTAAGTAATTTCTCATCATTTGAGATAAAACATAAGTTACACAGGTCAACAAATGTCAGAAAAATTAATTTATATAAACATAATTGCAAACATCCCTATAATGGCCTTATCTCATATTTTCGTTTTCGTAATTTCTTCCTCATTTGGCTACTTAGATACATCCATATAAAAAAATAGCCTTTTTAACCATTGACAAATTGACCCAGAGAGCCTATCTAAAAAAAATAAGGATCCTTTTTATATAAAATCTTTTGTAATTTATATTTCTCATCTGAAATAATAAGAAAAAATGTTTTTTGTATATTTTTACATCAGCATTTAGATAATACAGAATATTTCGCATAAGTTAGAATCTAGCAAATTAGCTGTTGTGAATATGCAAAAAAAAATTACAATCTATTATTTTTTTTTTTTTTGTTTTTATGGCATATTTCCTAATATTTTCAATGTACTGAGTTTGAGTAGAAAAAACGGTAAACGGATTAGAAAATCCCTAATATGGCAGGTTCATTCTTTGTGGTTAGCTCACACTCAAAATTTGTTGACCTGGATAAGTATTTTAATATGCATTTTGATTTAGTATATCTTGAATAACAAATCATGGTCTATATTATTTATATTTTACAAATACTTTGGAAAACAAATAAGATTTATAAGATCCATTATTAAATTATTTTACCTCGGTTTTATGATTTTCATTGTTCGCTCAAATTTTAATCTATGTACAATTAAACTAAGTAATATATGAAAAATTGTGTTCAATAAATGTTTTTGAATGTGCTCTTACTTTAAATCTGTAATTACCTCTTTTATATTTTTCGGAATTTTAACTGGCAAACAAGAAACGGGAACATTTTTATGGCACTGAATATGGCATATGGTTTTGCATATTTGGCACTTCATTGATTGGCCCCCCAAAATAATTTTCCCACAAGGGTTACACACTTGGTTAGCGTAATTTTTTTTGATAAAATCATGAGGTCTTTTTTGTATCAGCTTGCCTAAAAGGAAAATAAGTATAGGAGAAATAATGTATAAAATTAAAAAAATATAGAATATTCTTATAAAAATGTTTCAATTAACTATTTTCTAATTTAAAATGCAAATTTATAGAAAAGTTTAAATACTAGAAATATTTCCAAAAAATTGTAGTTTTATTTTTCAATATAGAAGTGCAAGACACAAAAAATATAATAACAAGTTCTTGCATATAACACAGGTCAAAATTTTTTTGAGAGTTACTAGATAACTACAGAGATCAAACCTGCCATTTTAGGTAATATCAAATCTGTTCACCGTTTTTTCTAATCAAACTTAGTTAAATAAACATTGGATTTTAGAAAAGGTAAAAAACCTAAAAAGATTCAAAAAATAAAATAAAATTTTATTTTTGCATATTCACAATAGTTAAGTTGAAATCAAACTTTAAATAAAATTATTAAAGTAAAAATTGTGCCGTATTTAAGTGTAGACACAAATTATTTTGTATTAACTAAATGCCGATGTAAGAGCTTGATAAGTTAATAAATTTTTTTTATTGTGAAATATAAGTTATAAGGGATTTTTATATGCAAAAAAAGATTTTAAAATATTTTCTTTTTTGGGTATATAGATTTGTCAATTTGGTCAAAAAAGGTCATTTATGTTGTATGATCTAAGGAGCCAAAGATGGAAGAACCTAAAAAAACCAATATAAGATAAGGCCATCATGGAGATGCATTTTTTTATGTTTTCATACAATTACGCTTCTGAATATTTGTTGACCTGTGTAATAATATTTGTGTTAAAATTCTAAGATGCCAAAAAATTATAAAATCTCACTAGAAGAACTCCAAGTCTTGAGTTTCTTGAGATGGGGTAAAGGCAAATTGATTTTTTGATTGACAACTTCATATTGATTTTCTGATACTATCTTTCCTTTATTGATTTTGTCAAAATTATCACAAATTTCGTCAAAGGTAGGTATATCTAGACTTTGACTTCTAAAAAATAATTTAGATAAAACAACCATGACAAAATATAACCAAATAATGCATACCTTTTGAATTTTATATTGGCAGTGGTCAATGAGCACCCCAGTTCACTTTGCTTCCCATTTTGAGCTGACATTGTTTTTAACTATAAGATTAAAACAATTAATTATAACAAGTTCCTCTAGTTTTAAAACTTCATTTGTTTTTGTTTCCAAAGTCATTTCTAAATTTTTTATTTTTATTTCATACTCTTCTTTGATTTTTTTAACTATTTGAACATAATCTAAATTAAATCCAAAAATAAAAAAAATACTAATTATAGATTTGCTAAAAGCATCTTCTTTAAAGTCCAGCATTCCTAAGTCTGTGTCGAAAGCCCCAATCATTTAAAATTCGCTGTTAAATTTAATTTTCAATGTCAATCAATTAATATTATGGTAACATATGGGGCCATATGAAGCAATGACCTATTTGTTTGCTTAAAAACTAAAATTTCTATATATTGTACTCAATTTAAATTAAAATTTACCAAATACTTGATATATTACAAATAAAATTAATTTTATATATTAATAGATCAAAGTTCTAGAAATATATATTAACTTGTCGTAATTGTATTTTAATTTTATAAATTTTAATATATTTTATTAAATAAAAATTATGAATTGCTATTAAATATTTACTAAAGTAAAATTTAGTTAAAACGATGTTGTTTAAAAATATTAATTTACACATAACATATATATACTTCTTCCATAAAAAAATTGCAAGAAACACAAAAAATGAATTATTGTAATTTTGTCTAGCAGAGTGTATCTTTTCTTAGAATTACAATTTTTATTAGAAAAAAAAAATTCTGTGTTTTAGCAAAAAAATTTTTAAAGAAAATATAAATAGGTGAATTGTTATAATTACATGGTTAAAAGAGTGATAACCCTTATAACATAATAAATATTTTTTATTTAATTATGACATAAATAAATTTTTAGGAGGACAGGTTAGTAAAACACCAGAATAATTAATTTCTCTCTATATTTATGTTATTAAACTAACTAGTCACCGCTGACTAATGTATTATCTTGTGTTGTTATAAAATGTTCTATCTTGACACCATTGACCTTAAAAAATTTTTTTTTCCTAATTTAATTAAGGGGTCTTTTAAAACTAACATATTTGATATTGCATTAAGAAGCGAATGCACAACCTTATTAAAGAAATTAGTTTAAATGGTCAAATTAACGTAGTAATTGTTTGACTCAATTACCGTCAATACCTAGAACTTTGTGTCTTATCTATCAAACCCTAACTATTATTCAACCCTTATATCCAATCCTTCCTTCCAAAAAAAACATGGGCAAATGTCAAGGTTGGATATTTCTGGGCTAGGCTATACATCATAACGAAGGGTTGCAAGGTATGGCTAGGGTTAGGCAGCGGTTGTAATGTATGATTGGGCAGCGCCTAACCGGAGAGTAAAATATTTAAACTCCTGGGCACTATTTATTAAAGTTGTAATTATAAAAACGAAGGAAGAGCTGATTACGATACCGTCTTAGGATAATATATGTCCTATCGGCCTTAAAAAAATCTCTCTTTTCCTGCAAATCAATTAAGGGGTCTTTGAAAATAAAAAACAATATTTTTAGTTTGCCACTGGCGGCATTAAGCGAATGGCCTTAGTAAAATATATTACTTTAAATGGTCATAATGACGAGGAGATTATTTTAGCGTCAAACCCTAGGACTTATGTGTCTTACCTAATGTCAAACCCAAACTATTATCACACTCTTCTTTTATCCAATCCTTCCAAAAAAAACATGGGCAAAAAAAACAAAGTTAAAGCCGCAGTGTTTATAAGTTGCATAAACTAAAATATATGAATATAATAAATTTTCAAAAATTTTGTAGGAAAAAATTGTAGGAGAATAATAGAAGAGTATCTGTAAGAGAAGAGAATTTGTAAGAGAATAGAATTCGTACAAGAATAGAATTTGCATGAAAAGAGAATTTGGTACCAAATTTGAAAAGAAAAACTCTCAGATAACTAACTAGGTTATACCCTCTTCCCACCATTATATGAGGTTAGGGCAAGTATGAATTTAAAAGTATACGTGCACCTAAAATCTTTTCTGAATGTTATCTTTAAACCACGATTGACCAAGAAGACAAAGTAACTTTTCCATTTCCTAAAAAAACCAAATCATAGGCATGGTCTAATTTGTATACATCAAACTGAATCAATCTTTTTAGTTATCTTGAAAAATAAAATATTAAGAGAAAATAATATTTTAAACTATAGAAAAATGCAAAAATAGAAAAAGAAAAACTTTCCAACTTTAACTTCAGCTCTCACAGCATATATGCTAGCTGAATTAATTTTATACAAATTAATTTCTGCTTTGTAGTAAAAAAAGATTCAAACACAAAAATAAATTAAATTTTTATTTTTGCATATTCACAATAAAATTAAAACTTCAAATAATATTTTCATTTAAAACGATATATATCGTGTCGTATTTAAGTTTGGACGCGAAATAATCTAATTGCCGATGTAAGAGCTTGATAATAAATAAAATTTATTTTTATTTGTGATTAAAAATATAAGTTATAAGTGATTTTTATATGCAAAAAAAATTTTTTAATTTATTCTTTTTAGGGTATATTTAGATCTGTCAATTTGGTCAAAAAAGGCCATTTTTCATTATAGACGGATCTATGGAGCCAAAGATGGAAGAAACTAAAAAAAAACAAAAAATATATATGAGTTTAGGCTATCATCGGGATGCATTTTTTATGTTCTCATAAAATTCACGTTTCTGACATTATTTGTTGACCTGTGATATATACAGTTAATATTGCATAATGTGTTACATAACACACATCAGAAACGTGAATATTATAAAAACATAAAAAAAATGCATTTCCATGATGGCCAAATCTCATATATATATTTTTTGTTTTTCCTAGTTTTTTCGGTCTTTGGCTATATCCGTCCTAACCTTATGACCAATATGGTGGATCTAAATATACCCTAAAAAGAAAAAACTATAAAAATCTTTTTTACATATAAAAATCTCTTGTAACTTATGTTTATCAAAATAATTCGCGTCCAAACTTAAGTACGACACGATATATTAAGGATTTTTAATAGAAAAAATTATTTAAAGTATGAGTTATTTCTACTATTGTGAATATAAAAAAATAAAATTTTAATCTATTTTTGTTTTTGATTTTTTTGTGTTTTTTTTGACCTTTTATTCTCAAATTTTCAATGAATGCAAAACGATTTATGTTTCTAAAACTTTTGATTTACACCATTGTTTGTTAGAAATTAAACAATTAAGAAATACAAATACATTTGGAGATTTATTCATAAACTGTTTTAATATACATAATACTTTTTAAATGACAATAATTTATGTATAGTTAAAAAAAAAAACACCTAAAAATTTTTCCGATATTTATTTGTTTTCTACTAAGTTTAAGAATAATTTAAATATTAAGGATGAATAAATGTATATATTTTAATATTTTTGATTCTTTTGATAATAGATTTTTAACCGATAATATTTATTTAGAATTTAGATTCCCTTTATAATATAAATAAATTAGAGCTTCTTTTAAAAATAAGTAAAATTGATTTAAATTTATTACCTAAATAAATTGACTTAGCCAAAAAAATTTTAACTTAATAATTACAAAGAATGTGTTATTAATAATTTTGTTAAATTTTTATACAATTACAAAGATGCGTTTCCTAATCTATTTAACATTTTTTTATAAGTGTGTTATTTGGCTCTTCAACGTCGAGTTGTGAGGCCACATTTACTTCTTTAAGAAAGAAAATAACTTCTAGTTGGCTGGCAAGTATTGACCTGGGTAGAGGTGATTTGGTTCTTCTAGAACACGAAAAATCATTAGGGTTGAATTAATTTTATAATTTAATCAAAACAACCTCTAGCATAAAATTGTTAGATTAATACAAAACACTGCTCATAATCAGATAACTATTGCTTACTATTTTAAGACATGGCTGCAAATTTTTTTTATGCGCAAACATTTATGTTCATGTTTTATTTAATTTTTTACCCTAATATTAATTACTAGTTATATATAAAATAACCAATGTTTTTTCATATACATTCCTCCAAATTAGCATACATATGCAATTTGTTTTCATAAAAATCAATCTTCATATTTTTATATTTCATGCGCATTGATCCCAAATGATAAAATTATACTTGCAATAAATTTACAAATCTCATATCTTTATAAGCAATTGATTTTAGTGAAAACAATTAATTTTATTTCACATATCCAATTTGTAAAAGCAATCATTTTTTTTATTTTAAGAATATAATAAATTACTATTAATTTGTTTAAAATAAAAATTTTGAACGTGGACTCAATTGTTGAAAAAAATTTTCTGCCCCCCCCCCCCCCGCAAATTTTTTTTGCCCCCCTCCCCTAGTGGAAAAGCTAAAATCGGGCCTGGCCCAAACTAATTAAAACTAACACTAATTTTAAAATAACCTTAGCCTATCTCCTTGTATAAAAGTTTTTGAATATATAAAAAATTTTAAATCATAATAAGTTATTAACCAGTTGTTACAATATTTTTTAACACTCGGGGCTGTTACTCTAAGTACATTTAATCTTATTTTAATTATAGCTAAAACTATATGAACATAGCTGAGATTCAAAATATTCAAACTCTCAATTTAGACCAATAGTTTCTTAGACTGCGCTTAGACTTTATTTAAAAAAAAGTAATACTGAAAATTTAAAATTTTTTAAGTTTTTACATCAATAATTTTTTCAATTATTATTTTTACAATTTTTTCTATTCCTCAAAATAGCTGCTTTGGTCCAATTTTGTAGTAATTTTATGGATTAGAATTTTAATTGCTGAAATAATTATCGTTTTAAGATTTGGATAATTTATTTAGATATTTAAATATTTTATGAGCAACTGTCACGAGTGAAAACACTGTCAAAACTTGTTATTAGTTTTTGAATTCTAAAAATGTTGTAAAACAAATAATGTTTAAACTCGCCCTTCGCTTACCAATAGTTTTTGCTGTAATTTTCCTAATTTTGTGTAATAAAGAGGTAGCAATCGATGCTATATTAAAGATTTAAAAATTATTGAATTTCTTAAAGCTGAAAAAAAATGTATACTTTCAGTCGTTATTAAAATTTATTTTTGATATTCTAGGAATAATATGTGTGACCAGCTTAACCAACTTTTTCAACATGTAATTCAGGCAGTATTAAAATTTTGCATCGATAAAAGTTATTTTTTTAACCGCCGTTTTAACTAAATATGATATATAAGTAATAAATTATTATTCATTTTAAAAGTTCTAACTTATGCACTTTATATGTCATTCAAAAAAAATTTATTTTTACAATATGATTACAAACAAGGTGGATGGGGGCAGCTTAGTAAAAGTCAAGAAAAGCAAACAATTTTGCAATTTTTTTAACATGTAGCGATAAAAAGGTTTTGCTTGCAATGTCCGAACTTAAGGTCCTTACTGAATCTTAAAAAAAAATGTTTTATAAGAATTCCTAAAAAATAATATATCAATCATCTGAGTATATCCTTAAAACTCTATCGCTAATACATAAATTAATGTGGTGCGTCGATAAAAAAAATGGATGTAAGGATTTGAATTTAAATTATGTAAAAACTTGAAACGATAGAGATTAGCGAGACTTTTAATATTGGCCAATTAGAACATTATTCAAAGCCGTAAGGTGCATAAAGTTCAAAGCGGCGAATAAAACGAGCCTTGTTTGTCTTTTTTTTTGATCCATATTAATTGATCATGGGCCATGGCTTATTTATCTTTTGAAAAGTGTGTTATAAAACAAGATTCATAATCATTTAATGGAAAAATTACATTATGCCTTTAAAAAAAAGCTAGCGCGTAAAGGTTAAGTTAACTCATCTATCCATTATAAAAAGTATTACATAGTTTTTAAAAGTTTTATAAATTTGAAAAAAAGAATGGTGCAAAAATCAAATGGTATTAGGACAATTATTTTTTAATCTATTTTATTTAATTTATTTAATGTAAGGACGTTTTTAAGTCTATTCATTTTTTGAATTTTTTAATTTTTTTTTATAAAATTATTAGGCTAATGTTAAAATTCTAAGCCCTATAATTTAAAAAGTATGATTATAATCTATGTTATTATATTAAATTGCTAAAATAAAATTGTTAAATTTACTCAAAGCAATTGCTCCGGGCTTAAAAAAATTGTATAATGTAGTAAAATTTTGGCAATTAGCCAAATTTTGTAAATTTAAAAGTTTTATTAAAAAGAACTTAACACTAAAGCCTCCCTAATAAACGGGTGAGAAGTTTGACAAAGTTTTCTACGGTTTATCAATTCTTTTAACAAAATAGATACTATTATTATTGTTCAAACAAAAGAAAAAGTTTTCAGACAAGAATGGAAAACACAAATTTTTAGCAGCCTTTAATGTACACTTAGTAGCTAAAACTATTGGAAATTGGTGGCTACGAGCAGTATTTTTTTATGATTATATTCAAAAAAGAAAAATAAAAAGTGCAAACACGTTAACAATTTTTTTTTCGAGTTTATTATTAAAATAAAAACAAATTAACTCATAAAGATTTTTTCAAGCGTTAGGGTTCATTCATTTTTTAGAAAAATTTTAATATGTGAAAAATGGAAAAAAATGAGGTCAATTATGGAAATTATGTAGATATATAATTAAATTTTAAAATGTACTTAGCAATTGCACCGAGGGCTTTAAAAATATGCAAAAAAAACATTAATTAAAAATTTTAGATGCAAAAACCTAAATTCAAATAATTTAATTCAAAAAATGAATGAACACTAAACGCGCCCACCAGATCAAGGCGAAACAAAATTTGAATTTTTTTATACAAAAAAAAACGAAATTGACTAAAAAGCAAATATGTTGTTTCTGTCTTATTTGCAGAATGTAACCAATATCATAGGACTTTACCTAATATTTCTCATTTTACTAGCTCTGAACAGGCTAGTCAATCTTTATTGTGTCGGATACAAATACCGATTCAGAAGTTTTTGATGTAAAACTTCAAATCTATTTAACAGATAGGTTGGAACATTGGGTATTGACTTTTTTATCTCATCGTTAGACATCTTAAACCTTATTTAAAAAATATTATCTTAACACAATATAAAAATTTAATATAGTTTAGATAAAATAATAAATTTAACTTATCCATATTTATCAATTTTTAGCTAAAATTACCGCTTTCCAAAATTTTAAAATTTGTTTGCTAAATAATGAGAAATTTTTCGGCGGAATATAGTTTTGGCACTCGGGTCAAGTCCAAGCTATATTAAATGCGTTTAAGACGTTAATTAACGTCCAGGAAGCCCCCGGCATAGGCTTTGAACGCTTAGTTTGAGTCCAAACAATATATCGCCGGCGGAAAATTGCTTAATATACTTAAAAATATTATTTCTCATTATGAGATAAAAAATTACTATGAATTTTATGGGTATTCTCAAGGACGAAAATCTATCATTCTGGTCAAAAGCTTTTTTTAAATGGATTATCTAGAAAAAATAAAAAAAAATGGAAAATATATATGAGATAATGCAATCATGAGATGTTTTATTTATATTTTTATAAACTTTCTGACATTGATATATATTTTAGTCCGTTACAAAATTCTATTTTTTCAACTGAAGACCCGGTGAGGTAGGGAAAATAAACATTTGTTTTCACTATAAAATTACCGAAACCGGTATTCCATGTTAAAAACTGGTTTAGAAAAGTTAATGTAGCTTACGAAAAATTTGGGTCTAAAGAAAGCTGTGTTAAAAATGAGTAAATTTAAAAAATAAAAAAATTTAATTTTTTTAGAAAATCAAAATACCTTGAGTTGTTAATGAACGTTTTTTTAGCACTTTTTTGATTTTTAATTATCAAGTTATGCTCAAAATAACCTTAAAAGGCGTTTTTGACCTTAACTAAAAAAATAGGGATTGGAAAAAATTCTGACCATAATCGTAATCAGCACCAAAAACTTGACATAGTTGCCATAAATGATGCTTAAGGTCGTTCAAATTTTGTTGTGCACTGTAATCATTTCACTACTACGAAATTCCAAGTTTAAAAATTTAATACCTATTTTTTTTATTTTAAAGAGAAATTTGAACGCGCCTATATAAACAAGTTTTTGTATCGTTAGGTCCTCAAGTTTATGTAATAATTTACAATTAGCTTTCATTTCTCTTCGCAGTTTTTAGTTAAAGTTTAGGCTTGAAGTTATTGGTCGTTTTGCGTAAAATCTTAAAACCTTCCCTACACCTGGATAATCGGCTCAAATTGCTAAGTAGCCAACAATCTTAGGAATTTTGGGTTAGATTCCCTGCGTAGATGTTTTTTTTCTTCCTAGTACACATGTACAACCAATTTATAGCTGCTGTACCTAGGACCTAAAAGCCCTTAGGCTAACACCTTAGATTGCCGACGTGAAAGCAAATTCTATTTATTTAACCCGTCTACAAATTAAAATTGCTTTGCTCGGGCTAAAAAAAACACACCCCCGAAAGGGTATGACGCCCCTTGGGAATATAAGTCTAGGGTGAACCTCTAATATAATTATTTTTTGATAGTTGGTTTCCTTTAAAACATAATTATTATACATTGTAGCTCAAGTGGGAACAAAAAGGCGAAACTTTGCATATTGAAACAAGAAGCAACCAAACGGGCGATCCATTCACCGATTATTTTCGAAAAACTGTTCTTAATCGAGTACAATGTTTCATATGCTGACCTGGCTTATGCCGATATATTTGGCGTGGAAAGAATCACAAAAAATTTTCACGTGTTTAAAGAAGTTGAAAAATGCGTACCACTTTGATGAATTGCAATCAAATAAATTATCACGCAAAATTTGATCACATTTAACAAATTCAAATATCAGGTCCTTAGGGTCAGGGTAATTTTTAAGAACTTTTTTAGTATGACCTCTAGATAGCAAGCCGTAAAATAAAATCTGAGCTATGGGAATTTCTTTCAAATTTTTTTGCCCATCAAAAAAAGATTTACCCTCCAGGGCTTTGCCTATTTTAACTCTTTAACTCTCCAGGTAAGCCATGCACAGAGTTGAAATAGCTGTTGACCTATTGCTCAACTTTCTAATGTAACTTAAAAAAAAATGTATCTATTTTTTTTGAGGGGGGGGGGGGGGTGAGGAACAATAGACGTAGGGAAATGTTTTGTGAAAAATATGGGGATATGGGTCTATTTTTTATTGCATTTTTAAAAGTTTCACAAGAACAATCATAGCAAAGGGGGCGGGTTCGCAGCAGGATTTCAGCTCCTTCTCGGTACGCCGTGCGGGTACGTGGAAACCTATTAGGGAAACCGGATATGTCATATACAGGCCTGGGAAATAAAAAACAGCCAGTCCTTAAAGGAGATTTGGGGCAAAAGCTTGTAAAAACAAGAACCTTTTTAAGCAGCTTCTTTTTTAATAGCTTTTTATCTAAAGGGTCTTTTGGGCTTTTTAATAATAGTAATAAAATCCATTCCAAATTCAGATAGAGGAGGAAAAAACTTAAAAAGACTTATAGAAATGGTTTTTTCCCCATTTTTTCAAGGCTTTTGTGTTAAATCTGAGCTCCCCTTTTTATGGCCTAAGAACATTTTATCCCACTTTGGCTCACACTTTTTAGCATTGTTCAAACATGCCTAATTTTTTGCTTTAAATTAACAATGGTTGCATTAAACCCATATTCGCATAAGCAAAAAATTTCAATTTATTACACAAATGCAAATTCGTTTAAAATCAGCTTAGCATAGTTATAAGATTTTTTATGCGCGATCAGAGTCTTTTATTTTTTCCGAAAGGAAAAATTTTTAAACTTTTAGTGCAGAAAAGACTTTTATAAAGCAAACAATTTAAATTGACGATTTAAAAAAATATATGATCTCTTAAAGCACCCAAAAAGCAAAAAAATTTCTCAGATATAGGGTTCCCTCCCCCTACCTTAGCCCCAAAAGTTTTAAAAAAACATGTAACATTTCTATTTTATTAAATCTTGATTTTCCGTTGTTTAAAAAAAAGGAATAACTCACTGTTAAAAAATTAAAGTTTGATGCCGAAAGCGTTCTTTGGTTAAAAAAAATATATTTTTGAATTTTTTGGCAACCGATTGATTTGCTAATGTACTTACAACTATTTCTTATTTAAACTCTTATTGTTTTAGTTAAACAATAAACAAGCATGGTACTTTAGCAGGTTTGAGGTTTGATGTAGCACTCAAAAATAGAGTTTAAAATAATGTAAACACTATTTCCTCCCGTATTTGCTTAAAATAGATTTTCATTTTTACTGCAAAAAGTAGAAAAAAAATTTTTTTTGGCAAAAATATATTTAAAGAAAAAAAATGGCTTTCCCTATGAGCAAAATATTGTGTATATTCTTGATTTGCGGATCATTTCTATACCAATTCGGAGCCGGAGATTATTTTTACGTGGACCGTAATATGCCTGCTCTATATATTTTTAGCTCTTAGTTTCCTAGTACACCCGTTAGAGGCTTAAAGGACCATAAGGAATTTTGTTTTTAATTTGTAACCGGCCCAAATATTAAGCATAAATTTTCCTATAATTTTAAAATATAAATTGTGCCGAATTATTATATTTTGTAAATTTGATAAATACTTTGTATATTTTGGTCCTTAAGATAGATATAATTAAAAGCAATAAAACAAATTTGAGATCTAAAAAATTAGTCCGGCCCAACCAAATATTTTAGAGCACTAGACCGGGCGGGCCTTTTGATCCAGACCTTAATGAATAGAATTCATTTGAATATTTTGACAGAAATTTAGACCGAAAATGAAATTATTTTAGAATGTTTTTTTTTTAAGTTTAAATTCTCCCAAAAAAATATAAATAGTATGGGCCGTAAATGTTGGGGAAATGAGTGCAAATCTAAAACAACTAGCTCCTCCTAATCCACATTTTTGCCTTGGTACGGTTCAAACTTAATTTAACCATTAACCGTCGCTGCACTCCACATTTTAAAAGCGGAAAAATTTACCGCGGTGGACCCAAATTTGAAAACGAAAATCCATAAAAAACGAAAATCTATAAATTATCCCAAATTTTGTTATAGTTTAGGGGTGTAGGTTAAGTCAAAGTTAGAATAGGGTTAATTTAGCGTTTGGTTGAGGTAAAATTACGGCTAGGATATGCTTAGGGTTTAGGGTTTTGTAGGTTAGTTAGGATTAAGGTAAGTTAGGCTTAAGGTCAGGGTGAGGTTAGCTTAGTGTTGATATCCAAGCTAATTTTTGATAGGTTGACCAATCATATTTTTTTCGTACTTGTTTGCGACTATGCTATCCAAGGAACTTTAGTTTCATCCATGGATATATTTGATGATTGTTAAACATTTGCTAGACTTTAATTTAGAAGGTTGAAAAATGGTAACTTTACTTTATCCGTCAGGGTAGCCTTTCAATATTTTCATATTTCAATCTAAAAATAAAATAATAATAGGGGATTCTGCCCAGTGTCCCCTACAAAGAACACTACGGTATAAAAGTAGAAATTTGAAAAATTTTAGTTAAAAATTTTTAATATTTATTTAATACTGTAATATAAGATCCCAGCAGAAAATTAAATATAAATATATAAAAACAAAATACCTTACTATATTTATAATCTGTAGTTGAAGATGAATTGAATACTAAGAATTTTAATTTTTGATAGCAGTTATTATATCGAAATCGGAAGCCAAATAATATAAAATGGATAGGATCGAAAAATAACATATGGCCTATAATTGCATATAAAGAAATGGCCCAATATACGTTAGGAAGTCTGATTAAAAAGCGTCCCTTTAGGGGAAGTTGAGCGTTGGAGGGTTAAGGTTGTACATTGTTGCTTTCTCTATGGAGCCTATGTGATTTTATTCAAACAAACTTCTAATCTTAGTCGGGAAATACTATATTTTGGGTTTTTGAGGGGAGGATCATTGAAATTGCTACGCTGCGACGGTTATAACCCTTGCCATAGGATGTATTGCGTCTCTCCGCGAATATCATAAAGCAAACTTTTGTTGACTCTAGTCCTAAGGTTCAAGTTATTCATCTGCTGAAACAAAGCCCTTCTTGCTCTACCATCTATTGAAGGAGAGCGCATACCATTCAGGCCATAATCCCTTATTTTTGTGCAAACCCATTTTTTAATTTTGAAAATTTAACAAATAATAAGAAGTTTTAGTTATTTAAAAAAAAATATAAATCTCGATTTTAATTTTTATTAAATTTTTACAAAAAAGAGGGTGTAGCAAAAAAATGGACTTTTCCTAGCTCTGCGTTATGCAAACTTTATGGCAATATAAAATACCTAGATATCAAGGTTTTATATTTAATTTTTATCGGATTTGTTAAAAGGTAGACAAAAATTGACCTCTGGGACTCATCCTAATTCCAAGAGTCCCTCCAAAAATCACACAATGGCTCATTTGGCGTTTGAAGCTCAAAACCTCCCACCAAAGCCTAGGAAAGGTGATTATAAATTTTATTTTAGTGGCAAACATCCCTGTTTAAGCAAGAGGTCTTGTGTTAGATTCCGTGAAGAGATGATTTTTTTTGGCTGATAGCACACGTGGCAACAAATATTTGAGGCTGCTAAGGCCCCCTATATAATATGCCTAGAGTGAGAGCCAAGGTCTTAGGTCGCTGATTTGCGAGCAAATATTGCTATTTAACCCGTCGATATTATTGTTTATAGTTCTGTTCTGGTCGAGTTAAAAGATTTGAAATTTTTAACCGTTATGCCCTCAATTTGGGTAAAGGTATGAGGGATATTTCAAATTTAAGTTTTTATCATGGTCTAATATTGATAATGAAAAGGTTTTTAGCCTTGTTAATAATCCGCCATTGTGTTAAAATTTTACAAAATTATTTAGACCTAAACAGCTGCAAAACCATCTACATTAAGGCCTTTTCTCTAATTTTTCCGCTCTTTAATTCATACCAAAAATTTACAAGGAATGAAAAAATGGCAAAAAAAAACAATAAATTTTTTTTTGTGAAATATTGAGATCTTAAATAAGCTCAAAAATCCACATTTAAGCTATACAAAATATTTTGCTTTCCAACACATAATATGGCCCCTTTTTTGAATATAGTTGAGATATATTTTGAGTGACTAACAATTTATAAAGAGTAGGTTTTATCTTAAAATTTAGTGTAATCTTAAAATAGTTGTACAATCAGGTATATATGGATATGTTGATATATTAACTAAAAATAACTTTTAAATGTTTTTTTGATATTCAATGAACTAGAGTCACCAAAACAAGATATAAGTTCTTCCCGTACCTTCCTAGAACGGAGAGGAATTAATTTATCCAGACTCCTTAATCAAAGCCAGGTAGTTTTGGACGTTTTGGCAATCGAAGTGATGTATCTACCCAAGAATTATAATGTCCAAGGTTTTGGCTTTATATAAATTTTATGATGGTATTTTTACCCTTTATTTTATAGCACCTGAGAACCAAAGCTGAATGGTTTATTTTTGGGCTAACGCATTATTTATTTTATCAGGAATATAAAAAGAACGTTTAGTTATAATCGAGAAAAAAATCACGTTTTGGCTCTTGTATTTTTATTATTTTGATAATTCATATATGTGTTTTGCTAAAAAAAATTAATAATCCAACTTTGTCTAAAATGCCGTTATAATTATACACTATAAAATTAAACTTCTTTGGGGGAGGTGGGGGGGGGGGGATCAATTAAAGGGTTAAACATTAAGTTTTTTATAGTGAATCTGATGGCGTTTAGTGGTGTCTTCCAGTGGCTTGTATAGGCATATATTACAAAATTTCGCTTTCTTAAAAAAATTCTTTTACAATTCAAATTTAAAGCATATAAGTCAACCCAGGATTTTTTCAATAGGGTGAGGAATAAATTAGTGTGAAATATGAGGAAGGAGTGAGGTAGGGTATGCTTTTATATAGGCCTTTTTATTGCATTTTTAAAACGTTTGAATGATCATAGGGGTGTGCGCACTAAAGGTTCATGCCCCACTCGGTAGGCCAATGTATATAATTAAATTAGAAAAAATATACGACATTTAAATTATAGCAAAATTTGGAAAAGAATTTTATATTACACCTAAATTTATCAGAATATTATGGACTAACGAGCTAAATAACTACTACTCCTTTAACTGTTTTTGCAATGGAATTTATAAAAATGGCAAAAGAGCCATTTATTGCAACGTCAAGACCCAAACTGTCCTAAATGAAAAATGACTAAAGTTTTATTGACAATATAGCCTTTTTTCACTGGCTAACTCCAATAAAACATATGAATTTTACATGTCGCTCTATTAGATTTAATAGATTACCACAACAATGCCTCTTCCCCACATTACCCAAAAGATTTTACACGAAACAAATATCCGACCAATTCGTCAACCACCTCGGCACCAATCGAATTTTCGAAAATTTCTAATTCACCCATGACCATTGCTGCACCAAACCATGGTAACGTGTCATTTGCTGGTACGGGATCATTAATAATGGACAATAAAATTAATAGTTCGCATCTAGTAACAGCTGCCCCAGTATCACCTAATAAAAGACGACTATTTTATGTTCATTCAAGCGATCCTATTCCGACTAAACCAAGTATGTGACATAACTTGTATTCAACACATTCACATTAGGTCTCATCAAAGTGATGCTCTGAGACAAAGGAATTTTCTCCAGATCTCTTTCCCTAATAAGGAATATAAATTTCATTGTCATAATCAGGGAGTTTAGATGACTTCAAATAATGGTTTTTGAAATTTAGTGCTTTTTCCGCTAAATCCTTAATTGACATTTTTTTGTAATATTTTTAGTAATCATTTTTTAAAAAACGGGAGCGAAATTAAATTGTAATACTTCAAATTTAAGGGCTTATCAGCTTTTTGTTTTTTGGCAAAAAAAAAATTAAGAGTTTGGGTGGTATATTAATAACTTAAATCGCTTCAATTTTCGACCAAATTGTGTCTCTACTGAAGACACGTGCAAAGTGAATTTTAATTTTCGTAGAACTCTAAATATTTAATAATTTTCAATAAATAATTTTTCTTTTTAAAAAAAGTATTTTATATGTTTGGTAAAATCTTCCGAAAAAACGCGTTCAATTACAAAATATATAATCTTTTTGATTAAAAATTTTGCTAAAATAAAAACTCATTTTGCACGTGGCTTAATATACCTATATTTTATAAGTGTAAATAACGAAATTTAGGTCCACTGAAATAAGAGAATGTTTTTTCTTCATTTCTTATTTTTATATAGTGTGGTTTAAAAGTAAACCCTTTTTTTGTTCCTCATCTCAATTGCAAGATTCTGACTTTTTCTACTATTTCTCTGTGAAACTAATTAGATGGTTCCGGAAAACCTTGGTTAACACCACACATATACAATAATAGACTGATTCACGTCCATAAATATCATACTAACTTGATATCGGAGCCCGTAACCGCCAGCTCTAACATCTCAAATATGTCTTTGACATTAATTAACCCAAAGAATACAGGTGACTTAAATATCTGAAATATTTACAGGTCAGCGACCAGATTCATTTCTGAATCACTGCTAAAAGCTCATTCACCAAGGGTGTAGCAAGTTGTAAAGCTGGGGGGGGGGTTCAAAAAAAATTTGCTAGTTTTTTAATTTGAGGGGAAGAGAGATTTTAAATTAAATATTTAAAAATATTTTAAATGTAATTTAATTTTATATTTAATTGGTATTTTATTTTTTTTGGGGGGGGGGGGGGGGGGTAGAAGGTCATCCCCAAACCCCCCCCCCCCTCTCCTACGCCAATGCCATTCACCTACTTTATCCGAAACAAGTGATAATCACAAAAAATCAAGTTAAACTTTTGAATTTCCCACCCATTTAGGCATAAGTTTTGCATTATCTCCTTATAATTTATATCCTAATCTTTCATCTCATTTTTAAGCATCGTACGCTACCTTGAGCTCATGTATGGCTGTGTTAAGCACTTCAAGTTAAGCAACGTTAAGCCTGGTTAGTAGTCGGATTGGAAAGCGCCATAAAATCCCAAAGCCATCGTTTTGAGAACAGGCGGCCTATAAACCTAGGTCACCGTCACGCCTGTTAAATTTCATTTAACTCTGCGAGGCCTGCTATAGAATTAAAAGAGCAAAGCCCTGACGAGTAAGCCATCCTGCCCCTAGGGGGAAAATTAATATGGAAAATTTTTTTTATACTACAGGGTTTTTTTTATTTAAAGAAAAACTTTAGCAAGATTTTTTTCCCAGCTATTTAGGATCAAAAACGAGTTTTTTTAATTACCGTTTTGGTTAGGTGTTTGACTTCTAATAAATTGATTAAAAATTTCAAGTTTTTAAATATTAAATTTCAAATTTATGGTTTTTTTGTCACTAAGCGTTATTTTTCTAAAAATTAAAAATGTCTAGCTTTGATACAAATAAAATCAACAAAAGCTTGAAAAATATATTAATCTTAAAAGTTTTTGATAAAACAATAAAATTACGATGGTAGTTTTTACCACACTTTTTATCATGTAAAATACAAACGTATGGTGTTCTAACTTGGCTCTCTTAATATGTAAATTTTTGACTAGAAAATAAACTATTTTATATCTGATGTTTAAACACAGTCATTCAGAATATCCTAATTAGCCCAATTTCTGGACATGGGGCAACTATCAGCTCTTCCAAATCAAATTTAAATACGACATTGACCCCTGTGATTCAAAAGTGGTTAAGACCACCAACTCCAATATTACCCGTTATTGTCAATTCAAATACTTCTTCAGCCACAAGCGGTGCTAATTTGCCGAGAAAGCAAGAATCCCTTAGCGCTTATAAGAGTTTTCCAACCACAACTATTCCACCAAAGAGTCATTCAAATTGGAATTCTAACTCCCAGCATGAAAGCCATAGAGGTAATTTTTAAGGTCCAAAGATTTTATCTGCCCACTTATTGTATCAAGCTGTATAGATTTCCGTGACGGGTATGCCATCCCTTTAAAGTGATAGGGCAAATGGGGGGGGGGGGGGGAGCAGTATTTTTAGCGTAAAGTCTGTATACTGTAATACACCGGTGCGGCGTCATTTTAATAGATATAAACTTCGTATTGACATCAGTGTTGCCGCATAGAAATGTCAGAGGTTTCGATCCAATAAAATAATGATATTTTTTGATATTTAATATTATATTAAAATAAAAAACGCACTTGTCTCTTATGCATTGCAAAACCACAATGCTAATTATCAGGGTTGGACAATCTGAGTGCCTAGTGATAAGATAATATTAGGATTTGTAAAATAAAAAATCTATTCAACAAAACAGCGTAAATTTGACCCTTTTACTATATGCTAACAAAAAAAATTTGTAAAAGTTTTTTTAAATTTTACAAATAAAATTTCTAATTTTTAATTAAAATTAAAAATTATATAAATTCTTTTTCAATCAAATTTTTTTATACGAGCTACTATTTAAGTTCTCAGCAAGTGGCTAAGGTCAATTTTATACCTTTCCCCTTAAAATTTATTAATTTCCATTTCCGTTCTTAGGGCACGCGTTCATGTTCATTTGGTCATATTTTATTAATTTTAAAAATTTCAATTACCTTATTTGCCAATTAGTTTTAATCATATCAGATCTTATTGTGAACAATTGGCATATTTACAGTTTTGTGTATGGATGAACTCTGAAAACCCGTTCTTACCTACAAAACATTATTTTTAGCAAAAAAATAAAAGATTTTATTTTAATGTATTAATTACAAGGAGATGACAAATCTGGCACAGGTAAATCTTTTATATTTTAGGCAAAAGAATTTAAGCTTTTCAGTTCGTATACTCTAAAGTGCATTTGATCACCGGTCTCATTAGGAACAGACAATGCTTGGGTGTTTGTTTCGGGTGCTTGCTTAGGGGCCTTAAAAAGCTATTGCTTAGTTTGGTTTTTTATTCGTCATATAATCCATGCGCGCTTTTTTTTATGCATCGGAAAGCAAAATGCTTTTATATAACCATAATTCATGTGTTTTTATATTATTATTGGGAAAATCAAACAAAATAGGCATGGCGCATTCATAAATTATACTTAATAAGTTCTTGGCTAAGGACCCTGAAAGGTCATTTTCTTTATATCTAAACGTTTTTATAAATATTTCGTGCTTGCTCTTATGATTTTTAAATTTATTTAAAGGTCCGATTTTAGGAGGCTTAGCAGGTAATTATTTTTTATGTTATTTGTGCTAAAGTAATCTTAGAGAGTTTGAATTTCTAGATTATTTGGTAATTATGTAATTTAAATTTTTTCTTCGCTATTCTACCTTTGGTTTTTTAAAACATATCTATTTTTTTGTTTATAGTCGTAGCAGGTATGACATTACCTTTTTCTGCGTTTTGAATAAAAGGTATACCAATATACAAAAATCAATAAAAGTTCAGCAAAGTTAATATTATGGCGTTAATTTAGATCTTTTTCTTGTAGGAATAAAAATGAGAGGAATAACAAGACAAAAAAAATGTTCAGATTTAATTAAATTTACTGATTTCGAGACCTGGTTTAAGGGAATTAAATTTTAAACATTTCTCTCCACATTAAATATACCAATATCTTCTTAAAAACTGTAAGAACCTAGTTTTAACATCCATTAGAATATACAGATTATTTTGTACATGAACCTAGATATACCATGATTTTCTATTTTTTTCAAAGAACAAGATTATATTACACTCAAATTTGCTTTTCTAAATACCGTTTTTAATATTTTTTATAATCTAATTTGGCTTTTTTATTTTTGTTCATAATTAATTTTTTTGGTAAAGTTTGGCCATTCAAAACAGTAAATGGATTAAAAAAAAATTTAAACATTTGATCTCATACATTGTTTTAGACATTTAAAAATTTGTCGTACTGAAATTCTATCATAAGATTTACAACATTACCTTAATTATTTTCTAACATCTAATTTACTTTAATATAGTTGGAGGTATTAATATATTGCCGTTATATAAAAATATAATGCGCCTATAATCATTTATTTGTAACTACATTTCAACGAGATTAGGGCCGTAAAAAACACATAGAACCTTTAAATTTGTAAATTAAAATATCATTTATTTTTTTATAAATTTCTCATAAAAAATTGGTTGTTGGTGGGGCAAAAACTCTTACCTAATTGGGTAATAACCGGATGTTATTCCCTTAAGTCCGCCATTTTTAATATGCATTGGACTGTGTCAGGCCCAAAAAATGAAGGTGTAGGGGGAGGTTTAAAAAAGTTACTTAACCTTAATGTAAAGCTAACATAAAAATATTCTTTTTCATAAAAATTTACCTTTTTTTATTTATTTGAATCTTTCAATTTAAGGCCAACGCTTTTTTACATCTTTAAAAATTAGAGTATATTTGAACAAATTCCTATAGATTTATGGCCGAAAATACTGCTGGACAGCAATGGAGGAGATAATGTTTCAGGAGCATTGTAGAATCATTGCAATTACGATTCCGGGCTTTTCCCCAATGCATCCAATCAGTTTCATAGTGGAATCAAAAAAAAATTCTTTAAAATTAAAAAAATTTTAAATTTATTTTGTATATTTGAGAAGTTGCTCTTATTTTATATTGACAATTTGTCAAATAAAATAATCATTTTGACATCAAATAACATCAAATTCGAGGCATTGGGAAATATTTTAATATCATATTTTTACCTAACACCAAAACAAGAACATTACAATAAATGCTCTGAAAATCGTTAATTTTTGTTAGAAATTTTATAACCTAGTCTTTCAAATTTCGTGAAAATAAATGAGATACAGTTTGATCTTGAATAATATCCTATAAAGGTGGAAAAATTATATTTAGGTATTATTACATTTGAATATAGAGAGAGGCCTATGATAAAAGGAGTCCAAAAGTTAAATTGGTGTTACAATTATTTTGATTGTACTTTGCCAATACCCTTTTCTCAACTTAGCTCACCCGCCGGTCGCGGTTTGACCCGGCCGAAATTAAATTTTATAGGCCCGGTCTGGCCTGATATTACAAATAAAGCTTGGAAATTATATATTGCAAGTTGTGATTGCTCTCAAATTATTATTTTCAGATTGTTTAAGTAATGCCTTTTCTCGCAACATATAATTTTGATAAAAAAAAATGTCAAAAAGAGATTTGAACAAACGGCCTAGGTCGTAATTTATTAGACTAGGTCCGCCCGGCGCGGCCCGTTTTAAATTTTTCTGACCCGGCTTGTTTTTGCCCTAGCCGGCACGGTCCGGATGGGATTTTGGGTCTCGCCCAACTTTGATCTTCAATCTCAACTACTGTACTTATAAAAAATTTTCTAATATTTTATGTAATTTTTATATATAGCACCAGTCAGTAAGTAATTTAATATATTTGCAAATAAATCAAATATTCTCAAACTTTAATTCACTTTCCTTATTATTCAAGTATTCGGAGGCATTGGCGATAAAACACCTCTGGTTAGCCAAGGAACTAGCAGTTCTCAGGGGGGTGGGAATGGTGAAGGACCTTCACAAGAGGAACCCAGTTCGGCTTCACATTCTAATTCGCAAGGAAATCAAGATATACCTCTACGCCGGTACAACCAATTTTTAAGGCGCTTTCAGAGTTTGTTAAACTTTTTAAAAAATTTTAAAATTTAAAAAAAAAATTTTTTTGACATATAAAGCATTTTTACAAAAATGTGGTCAATCTAAAATAACAATAAGAATATTTCTTTAAAAAAGTTTATAAAAAAAATAGAAAACAAATATTTCAATTTTAATAGTTGTAAAATATTATAAAAAACTGAAGGAACTCTTTGGCCGCTAGAGGAATTAAATAAAAATGTGCGGTTTAAATCATATCTGAATTTTTAGGAAAATATAAAAAAAAGTTATAGTTTTTGAGTCTCGAAAGAATTTTTGGGATATAATTCTTGTTAGACAGTAATGTTTCCTCACTGAGCTTATATTAACGTAACGTTTGCTTCTATTTTTTAAATTTGCTATTGTTTTATTATTATATTCAAGAGGGCGTTTAGACTTCATTCAGTTTTTCAAATAATTTAAGTTTTTTATCTTTGGCATATAACGCCTTTCAACAAAAAATTGTTAATATTTATGAGCTAATTAATACTTTTAATTTTTTCTAAATGAATAAAGTCTGAACGCATCCTTACGCATCATTTATGGCATATATATAATAGACATCAAGCCGTCATATCACCCGACGCGATAGCCAATCCGGGTTCGGTCGAAGTTGCCGGACAAGGGGCAGGCATTATTCCGGAAAGTGTCTCACTCCATGCCCCTGTGGCAACACAATCCAGTCATAAAATAATTTTTATATTTTTTTTGATGAATTATATGGGTAATAATGAAATAAATAATTGATATGATGTTTTACTTCTATATGGTCTTAATAATAATTTTGCTTAAAAAACGGCGTTATATGACTTTGAACAATTTTTGTCCCAAATTTGTGTTTTTTGCGAAAAAACAAACTCACTTTGAACATTACCTTATAAAAGTTAGGCTTTCATAAAACTTTATTCCATGCGCGCGACTCTCGAAAACATTTAAAATTTTGTAGATTTTTGTTGAAAACCTTTATGTTTATTTTAGAGGACATATCTTTGCTAATACAATGGGATCAAACTTATATTACAAGAATTAAAATATTTTTTGCTCGAATCATATTTATTCTCCATTTTTATTGTTAGCACCTATAATATTATTTAAATTACATAATTTTGTGTAATTATTATAATATAGTTAATAAAATAACAATAAAATTATTTTTAATTTAAATGATACAAGCCTAAAAAACTAACTTGTCAGGCTGCAAAATCTCAATATTTTTTTATTCCGGCCTTGGTTTCATTTTTATACTGGTCAGGGCTCTGCTAGCTACGATATTTAATATTTTAATTGATATATCTTATTATTATGATATAATAAGTTTATTTTAAATAAAATTATTTGAATTAATTTTTTTAGTTGGAGCAGGAGCAGGTAGGTTAGAATTTTTTAAATGATTTTTTAAGTTTTAGTAGCATTTTATAAACTTAAAATATTTATATTAATCTTCATTTTTAGTTGCGATAGGTATGCATATTAAATATTACATAGTTTAAAATCCATGTCTAACTAAGTATGATAACCAAATCTTTCAAGCTTCTTACACCTGGAGCAATTGCACTGAGTGTATTTATAAATTTTGTAAAATTTTTATCTATTTTTGCAATCTGATTATTTCGCTTTAATTCCTTTTAATTTCATGCCTTAAAATTTTTTACAATATCAAATATATTTTTTTATATAAAAATTTATAAATTAAGAATGAATTACCTCTGTACGCGCCCTTAGTATAAAGAGTTAAAATATGGTTAATAAAGAATGATGAATATTGTAGTACAATTTTACTTCTTATGAAGTCTCCATAAATATGACTAAAGTTTATTTTTTCATATAATAAACTAATTAATCAAATTAAGGCCACTTTCTTACACATTTGTAAATTTCCCTATACCCTTTTTCCCTGGAAAACCTAAGAGCGCCTGCCATAAACATTAAAAATTTATAAATAAATTTAAAAAAAAACAAATAAGATTTTGAAAATATTTAAAAAAATTATTTTATATGCTATTTAAAAATGTCAATTTTAAACTAGAAATCACGCATTTATTTAATTGGGAATATATTCCCATCAAAAAAAATTGTGTTCGCTATAATACCTAGATGTCCGATAATGCAACTTTAGTAAATAAATTTTTCATATTAGATGAATATTTAAATTTAGAAGTGTTTAATTATGTATAAAAATAAAGATTTTCTCCTAAAGAAACATTGAGATAAGGCCACATTGAATATTATTTTGCATTACTTAAACATGAATATTCATAAATTTTTAGAATACTGCAAAATTTTTAAAAAATATAATTTTTTTTTTGAAAATGAAAATTGTTAAGAAGGCCACGTTTAAATTGAGTTTTTATTATCGCAAAAATTTAATTTTTATTTAAAAAGGTTTTTCCAGATTAACCCAGTTTATTAACTTCAAATTCCCTTCAGAAAAAAATTTTTTTTACGATTTAAATCTATAATATGTTTTGAACGTGGCCGAATAAAAACGTTTTGGCATTTTAGCTTTGGGTAAATATTTAACTTCTGAAAATATTAAAACGTTCACTTATTGTAGCATATATATCACATCGACAAATTTTTAAGAGTTATGCGCTAACTACAGATATCAAACCTGCTATCTTATGGATTTTCAAATTGGTTTACCGTTTTTTTAATTAAACCTAGTTTAGTTAGTCGGCTATAAACAAAATTGTAAATGTCAAAAAAACAAAAAAGATTCAAAAAAAAAACAAATAAATTTTTTTTATTCACAACAGCTAAACTGTTAAATTCAAAAATATATTAACAACAGATAATATGTTGTGTCGTATTCAAGTTGGCGCGAAATATTTCGTATTATTTAATGCTGAGGTAAGAGCTTGATATACTAAAAAATTTCTCATGATTTTAGATAATAAATTAATTTTGCAAGGGATTTTGATACGAAAAAAGAATTTTAAATTATATTTATGGTTTTCGAGGTCACAAATCTGTCAATTTGGTCAAAAAAAACCATTTTTATAATATGAACGGATCTAAGGAGAAGGCAAAAGAAACTAAGAAAAACTAAGATATATGAGAGAAAGCCATCGATGCATGCTTTTATGTTTTCATAAAATTATTTTATGTGACATTGATATTTGTTAATCTGTGATATTAGTAGACCTGTGTTTTGCTATAATAAAATAAAAAAAACGTCAAAAAAAATGATATAAATCTTGTAATTTTATTTAATCATAGGTGGAGCCGTTGGAGGTATTATTTGAATAAATAAACGTTTAGTCAGCTATTACAAAATACCAAATGTCTATAATTTTTTATATTTAAATTTTTTATTTGAACAACTTGTAATTGAAAAAACATTTTATCCAAAAAAAGTTTTAAAATTTTTTGGCTGTTTATTACTGCTGAAAAACTCCATTTTTAAACTAATTTCATAGGTTCTAAAAAAATAAAATGGTGTATTTTAGTTAGCTAAATATATATTAAATATCATATTTTTCGTTTTATATTTAAGACTTTTTAAAAATTATTTTCTATTCCTTTGATTTTTGAAAGGAAAAACTGGTTTTAGCCTAAAATGAAATTTTTTTAACCTTAGAACAAAATTGTAAAAATTATCTTATCACTTATTTATAATTTACTTTACAAACTGTTTTGTG